>JASAMW010006247.1:0-20314 GCA_030247985.1 Epsilonema sp. ZAB3_2
TACCGACCGCTCCATGTATGCGCTTACCTATTGTATACGGTACCGACCGCTCCATGTATGCGCTTACCTATTGTATACGGTACCGACCGCTCCTCATGTATACGCTGACCTAATCAATACGGTACCGAATGCTCCATGTATACGCTGACCGATCGTAGACGGTACCAAACGTTCCATGTATAAGATTACGTATCGTACAAATGGACCCGAACGCTCCATGTATAAGATTACGTATTGTATGCGGTACCGAACGCTCCATGTATAAGATTACGTATTGTATATGGTACCGAACGTTCCATGTATAAGATTACGTATTGTATATGGTACCGAACGGTCTCATGTATAAGATTACGTATTGTATACGGCACTGAACTGACCCACAAATGAAGCGGAGGTGCTTTTTCGCTGGTTCTTTCACAGACAACTTTATAGATGTCTATACCTGTGTATTGAAGTGCGCTCACCTTGCTGGACCGCCAAATAGTCCATGCTTGTTGTAACGTTTTCTAAACTTCGCAATTATTTGTTTAGAAACAACCCAAAGAGATTTACAGATTCGGTTCTTTACATTGTGTTGAGATCCATATTTCTGTTTGGGGCTATTTTTGAAAAAACAAATTGCGCAGTTTGTCCATCCGTGGACCATTTTGCGGTCCAGCAAGGTGAGCCACTTCAATACGCAGGTATAGACATCTAATGTTGTATATTAGAGATGGGCCGAGACTCTCGGTCTCGGTCTCGGAAATCTCGGTCATTTTTGGCGATCTCGGTCTCAGTCTCGGTCTCGACTTTGGAATTTTCAAATTCTCGGTCTCGGTCTCGCAACTTTTAGGGCCTATTTTAGGCGAGACCGAGACTAGATTGAAATCGTGATTTCACAAGCAATTTCATGCATTTCCGCTGAGATTTTATCTGCTTATCATGAAAAAATTTCTCCTGCAGGGCGACTTTAGCCATGTAAAGTAGCAAATATAAGTCAACCACGATCGCCAAGTTTGGCGATCACGCTGCCTTGCAAACCAGCCAGCGTGTATCGCCAAATTTGGCGATGATCGCCAAGTTTGGCGATCCCCCGCTTCATTCCATGGGACCGCTCCATGTATAAGATTACGTATTGTATTCACCTTGCTCCATAAGAGGAGGTGCCAAGGTGTCATTTTCGCCCTCCACACCGATTTTTTGAGTTGCAGTTATCACACACGCAAAGGATGCCGAAGCAATTACTTTTTCAAAAATATACCAAAATTGCAAAAAAAGTAATTGCTTCGGCGTGCTTTGCATGTGTGATAACTTCAGCTCAAAAATCGGCGAGAAGGGCGAAAACGGCACCTCCTCTTATGGAGCAAGGCGAATACAGTACCGACCGCTCCATGTACACGTATTGTGTATATATACGGTACCGACTGCTATCTAGGGTCTTCATACAGGGCGATTTATTTCTCCTGAACGATTTTGATTGCCAATTTTCAATAGTTTACCATGTACCGAATTCGCTCAAATTTTGCAAAATGCTGCAGTGGTAGTGAGAATTACAGCAGAGAACATAAAATTGAAATACATTTCAACATTTTTACCATAGTTTTTGACTACTGCTCTCCATCAAAATATCGGAAAACATGGCAAATGGCAATGCTACTGCATTTTTCCGACTGGTAAGCGGCTTTGTAGACCCTTTCCGTCTTTGCACCCCCAGAAAGAATTCGGGAGTCGTCAAATCTGGTGATTGTGGCTCATCAGCTGATGATGCATGCAGCACTGATGAGGCATGCGCATCACGCGCACGCCAATGTTTCTTTGCCTGTTGAAGGCTTAGCTTCCATATTGCTGAAACTATTTGGTCATAGGGAAAGAGCCGTTGGGCTCCAAAAAGAGGCTTTGAATTTGAATCATTGATTTAGCAGTAAAAAGTGGGAAGAAAAATCTCGCAATTTTGAAAGGAAGGGCGTAATTCTCACTACCAATGCAGCATTTTTAATTCGAAATTTTTATGGCAAACGCTCGCAATTATTGCAATTTTGAAAGGAAGGGCGTAATTCTCACTACCAATGCAGCATTTTTAATTCGAAATTTTTATGGCAAACGCTCTGGAATATGTGGACAAAATTTGAACGAAATCAGTGCAGGGTAACCTGTTGAAATTGGCAATAAAAATCGTTGCGACAGCCAAGCATCGTCACCTACGAATAACCGGTTCCCACCACTTTATGCAAACTCATCTACTCTACTCATATCACTTCAATATGCAAATACATACTACCTTGCACACCCACATACTAAACCCTATTTTTACCACTTCTACTATCTTGCGCCCGTAGCTCAGTGGACTAACGCGCTAACCGTTTAATTTTTCTTCCTCTAAAACCTCAATTCTATACGGTGACTGGGTTCGAATCCCGCCTCCCCCTCTCTTCTCTAAAACCTCAATTCTATACGGTGACTGGGTTCGAATCCCGCCTCCCCCTGCCCCCTCTTACCCGTATACGGTTACCGCCAATATACGGTACGCCTTCCTTCCTATAATCACTACTACGCCTCCTACTATTATTCCACAACATGTACATAAAAACACAACGTACGTAGGACCCTTAACTACCAGCAGGATACCCCCCTATACCCCCCTGTTGAGCGAATTAACCATTCTAGCCCTTACGGCTGAGGCCGTAAGGGCAAAAAGACCAACGACTGCCTCTAAGCGCAAGAAAAAAGAAAAGAATGTCGGCAAACAAGCATTCGTATTTTGAAACGGTAACGCAACGCGAAACACTTTGATTACCGGGGTTACGACGACACACGACACAGCAATAGTGGACTGGATATAGAGCATGTAGTACGTGCACTGATGTCAACTCGGTCTTCAGTAAAAACGGGTAAAGTAAAGTAAATTACCCGGGTATGCCCTAGCCCGGGTAAAGTAAAGTAAATTTACCCGGCTCCTGTCAAATCGGGTAAAGTAAAGCCATATGACGCATTTTACCCGGGTAAAATCGAGTAAGTATAGGAAGTTATTCTAGTACTAAAAAGCTAGCAATAGCTTGGCCTGGCCTTTGTAGTTTTTTCTGTGTCACTGTTTCATTCAAGCCGTTGCCCTAATTTTCCAGGTTTTTCATCAACGGAACTTTCACTGTTGAATATCGCAGTAGCTTGCCGCTACATCCCGCATACATTACTTACCAACATGCATGTATTGTACGTTCATCGGCACCACCATTTTGCCTGACCGTAAGTGAGCTATTGTACAATACGTACATACATACTGTACCATACATACATACATACGTACGTACTTACATACGTGGTATGTACATACTATGTACAGGGTGTCTCATAATAAACCGTCCACCTTCCCGTGCATGTAACTCTGGAACCACACCATAGATTTTGATGCGGTTTTTTTGTATTTTGTAGGCAAGGCTTCAACTGAGATGTGTACAAAATTTTAGCTTCCTAGGCCCAGTGGAAGCTGCTCAAGCACCTTTTTCCTCCAAGCGGTCAAAAACAAGGTTTTTCGAACTGGTAGTGCCGATTTAGGGGTAATTCTGTGCATGATTCATAATAAAAATTAGCCTCGTAATGAAGAAAGTTGTCCCAAAATGCTAGAAAATGTGTATCTCATGCATTATCCCCAGTGCCAGCATAGCAAACGCATGAAACAGGGTATCTTGAAAAACTGAAACCGATATTTTCTCCATAGTAAATGAAAACGTCGATTTTGAGCTTCGAGATTCAAACCGTCGTAGTCTCCGAAGTACGTGGACCACATAGTTGAAATTTTGTATACTTACTTGTTGAAGCCTTGGCTACAAAATACAAAAAACCACATGAAAATCTAAGATGTGGTTCCAGAGTTACATGCACGGAAAGGTGGACGGTTTATTATGAGACACTCTGTACAATACATAACATAAGATACGTATGCGCGAATGAACGAACGTTGAAGTGCCGCTTCGTGCGTTGTCTTCTACGCCTCGTGGAAGGAATAGATGCGCGCGAGTGCTGAGCATGAGCTGCCTAGAGCACACGCTTTTCTCGAGTACGTTTACCCGGGTAAGTACTGAGTAAGTATGTGCCGAGTAAATCGGGTAAGCATTGGCCATACTTACCCGCACTTTCAGCATTTTTACCCGGGTAAGCGTCCACACTGCCGGGTACCGGTAAACCTTACCCGATAAGTCATTACATCGGGTAAAGTAAAGTAAATTTACCCGGCCCAAAATTGGCCATTTTACCCGGGTAAAGTACCGGTAAATTTTACTCTGACATCAGTGGTACGTAGCTGACGATACATCTGCTGTTGAGTTGGCATGTGCATGCATAGCATGTAATGTAGAACTCAAAGAAGCGTTTTATTTCATATGGGGCACATCTAACACACTAGTCAGAACTTGGCGAGTACTATGGTGAACTTTCTGCGGTCAGTGTTGCGTTAGTCCGGATATGGCACTCTATTTCGTCGCTGGTCGCCGCCGCTGTGCACCGACACGGATACGGAGGAGGAGCGAGATCTGGACCGGTCTCGGTATGGATGGTAATCATGCTCTTCTTGAGGCGGAGGATACATGCATGTGGAGGTGCTGCGATTCCTTCTGGTGGAGGCGTGAACATCGGCGGGGGTGGCGGAGGGGGAGGGGGAGGATGATGGTAAACCGGTCCCGAAGCGATGACGGTTCCTCTCTTGCTTTGAAATTTTGAAGCTCCTTTCTTTCTGCGCTTGAAACAGAGAACGCCCATGCAAACAATCGCAACGACGACGACGACGATCACCACCACTACTCCAAGGACGATAAGAAAGATGACCCAGCCGGCGAGCGCTTTGGCATCATCCAAGTCGTCGTCGTCGAGGCCGACGTAGATGCCGGCGAAGCTGACTTCGAGAAGCAGGAAAAAGAAAGGCAGTGGAAGCAGGCTAAACAGCGGCTGCATCATAACGGTGATGGTGAAGCACTTGCAGAAAAAAGGAGAAAAACCAGAGCAGAAAAAAGCCGACCGACCCACAGGAGAAAGGACAACAACCCTGTCAGACCACGTTGACAAGGGTCCCGGGTCGCGGCACCAAATGTGGACAACCGAGGGGCGCGCAAGAGGCTGACCTGGCAGCTTCTTTCGGCGTTCGGCCCGTCGGCCATGTGTGACATTTAGTACCGCGAACATTGTTCAGTACTAACGCAGCCAATTATGCATTAGCGCTACTTGTGTTTACTGCGTACGAAATGAAAGTGTACCGATCAACAAGTGTACGACAAAAGCAGTGAACGTAATGGCATGGGTACGAAAGTGTAGGTGTACGAAACGTGCGGGTACGAATCGGCAGTGCAGTATACGAAACGGTGAGTGTACGTAATGCGAGCAGATCTGCGTTGCGTTGACGCCGGCGTTGACGCAACTTCAACTTCGGCATTCAGCGTTCGTTGTGAACGGGCCATGACATTGGCATATAGAGTAGTAGATATTAGTGGCTTAGTGCCCAATTTTCAAACGCGCGCGCTATTTGAAGCACCACAATCAACTCCGGACCCATCGAAATGATCGGCACTTAACTTGTGTTCCGTCAGGTTCGCGGTCACTTCGTTGCGGTTTTTTCGTTGCGGACATTTCGTTGCGGACCTTTCGTTGCGAGAACTTTCGTTGCGGTCACTTCGTTGCGGACATTTCGTTGCCGCCGTCCCCTGGTCCTTTCGTTACGAGAACTTTCGTTGCGGGCTTTTTCGTTGCCGGTCATTTCGTTGCCGGTCTAGTTTTGGTCATTTCGTAGCGAGTACTTTCGTTGCCGTTCATTTCGTTGCGAGATTTACCTAAGCCTAAGCCTAAGCCTAGCCTGCAACGAAGTGGATGGCAACGAAAGTACTCGCTACGAAATGACCAAACTAGACCGGCAACGAAATGACGGGCAATGAAAATATCCGCAACGAAAGTTCTCGCAACGAAAGGACCAGGGGCGGGTTTCTCGTCATCGCCCTTATCTAATGGTTCCATTATCGCAAAGGTCAGCTTAGGTAAGGGTCACCTTAGGATAAGGTTGATGGGTGTTTCTCGTCGTCTCCATTATCTAAGTGGGCACTTAGGCGGTAAGTGGCGAACCTTAGTGGAAAACAAAAAGAAAAAGAAAGAAAAAAACAAAAAGGAAACGGAGGATTTATGCAGTAGGCCAGCATTTACAGTTTGATTTTGGTAGAAACAGCCGAAATTTGGAAGTGCATTTGCTTCCCTTTGGTAGTACAAAGCCTGATTTGATCATTGGGGACATTATGACAAGCTCTTGGAAGCATTTTGTCTTTATTTTTGATAAATATGCTGGAGAATGAGCCTTTTTATGCCTTTTCAAGCACTGGGACATTGGGAAAGACTTTTTCTATAGTCCCATTGAGTCAAACAACACAAACAGAAACCTCCAAAGAATTGTGACAAAAATCCACCGTTTGCACCACTGTAGGTAGGTAGGTATGTACGGTACATACTTATATATGTACGTACGTACAAGCTTGTACATTCTAGGGATTTGCTATTGGCATAAGGCAGAATGGGTAAAGTGAGTACGTACACGAGAAGCAGAGAGTTTGGGCGAAAGAAGCAAGCACCTGACAATCGTTTTGTGATCATCCTTGTCGTGGACAATGATGGGTGATCACTGACAAGCATCACGCAATAGCAGGGAAACCTAGAATATTTCTTGTTCTGAATGTATTGGTAAATAAATAGGCTACTAAATACGTATAGTATGACGGCATTTCAAGAAAAATATACCTACCTGCGTAATGTCAGTATACCCATAAACCTACCACTCTTGGTACAGTACTACTATTGTACAGGACTGAGCTAAATGTCTGCTATGTACAAGTTTGTTGCAGATATGATGAAAACAATACTTTGCATCCTGTATTTTGCTATTTTCACACTTGTGAACCTCTAAATAAGTCAAAAATGAGGCGAGAACATGGAAAAATACTGCTAAGGTTGCCGCTAATCTACCTCCCGAGCTACCTTAGCTTTTGGCCATTAACGCGACCATTAACCTTCGGACCATTATCGACGAGAAACTCACTTTCCGCTAAGGGTTGAGATAATGGTTGAACCTTAGCTAAGGTCGATGACGAGAAACTCGACCCAGGGAACGGCGGCAACGAAAGGTCCACAACGAAATGTCCGCAACTAAGTGACCGGCAATCAAGTGACCGTATCCCGTTCCGTCGTCCTGGTTCCGAAGCGAACGAAGAAGTATCGTAGTAAAAAACGAAGACAAACGACGGGCCGTCATGTTTGCGTTGCGTTTTTTTTATTTTTTTCTTACGGTAATTTTTCGTTCGCTTCGGGACCAGGACGACGAACCAAGTTTGTGCACATCTTTTCGATGGGTCCGGGGTTGATATGTTCATGAGTTACAACGACAACGTCGACGGTCGACACCACGACACGACGACAAGAAAGGAGTGCGGGAAAGAAATAGAAGAAAGAATGCAGAAAAAGATCGTTCGTCGAATGGTGAAATATCATCGACGGATGTCACGGGCCAGCAAAATGGAACAACCAAGACCAAGGAATAATATCTATTTTCTTAGAAGTCTTACGCGACTTTGAAAAGCTGCGTATTCTCTCAGTGGACGGGCAATACAGCACAGGCGGATTATTTATTGCGTGTGTTGTGCTCTATGTAGACTGCACTGGACGAGCTGAAGGTTGTTTTTGCTGAGGAAGGAGAAGAATGAGCTGTTGAACCAGTTAGACACGAATGAAACCCGAAGAAACAAGCTTGGATGGACTCATCTCAATCAAGTTTTTGGTATGATGGCGCGTTCACAAAGCGCCCGTCACGTCCGTCCGTCAAATCCGTAAAACGTATCTTAGGAGTACACGGTTGTTTGCGGTGTGCCATGTACTTCTAGATACGGCCGTTACGGATTTGACGGACGGACGTGACGGGCGCTTTGTGAACGCGCCATCACTCGTGAAGGACAGAAGAAGGTGAATGAATACATGCATATCTGAATCAGTTTTTATGAAATCTTGCTGTAGTTAGTTCGACTCCTATGGGGGACCATTTTTAGGAGTTCGCAATCGCAACGAATTACCAAGAACATGGAGTAGCGCAGAAATAGTGGAGGAAAGCACAACATGCGGGCGCAGGCAGTGCTTTCAAACCTGGATAACTACGTTGGAAAAGCGATGAGAACATTGCGGTATTTCCTGTAATGTGGCTCACATAAAGGTTGTGAGTTCTATGTGTATCTGCCATGAAATATTATGTATTGTAGGCCCATCTGCCTGTGTCATTGACGTTGAGTCTGTGTGAGAGTTGTGGCTCGCGCTTTGAAAGATGATGGTACCTCATGCCTCTGCGCAGCTTTTGTCCTCTATCAAACAGGAGCTAGACACACAAGCAGTCCAACGCCCAACACTGAAGCGGGTAGCGCCAGAGCTGTGAATGCAAGATAAGGTTAGAACACGGTATCTTTTCCACGCAAGTAATAGTCCATTCACATCGCAAGCGTACGCTCAGCGTGTCCATGGTTCGGCGCAATGTAAAAAAGCATGGACAACCCTGGCCACGCTAACGTATGACTTACAACTCTTTACGAACTCTTTATGAATTCGGTCTTATGGAAGTAAATACGCCATTTACTTCCATAAGACCGAATTCATAAAGAGTTGTGCTGATTTTATTTTGCAGTGAAGCGTACGCCGTCGTTCACTGTTCAATGTGAATACTATTTTGTGAATTCGTTCTGCTTCACGACTACGTAAGTTTTTTGCATTGCGCTGGTTTGCTGAATATGCTAATTGGGAGTTGTAAAGAGTGGTGTACTGGTGGACGCTATCAATTGCTTCTTGACGGGTGCATGCATGCAGTTGTTGGATTTCGTTCGCCGGTATGATGATGAACGTGTCAGTTCAGTCTTGCATCATTGTGTACCTACTTTCATACCATCCTTTTTACATTACGTGTACATTCATCGGTAAATATGATGTGATCAGGCTCAAAACGGTTTCTACACTGCTCGCTTTTGATTGGAGGAGGCTGCGCGCTGATTGGCGGCGAAGGGAGCTTTCGACGCGCCGTGATTGGCTGGATGCGGATGCATGGCGGCGCCTCCGGGCGATTCTTGGACGCGGACGACGTCGCCCGTCCTGCCTTCGAACTGGAAGAGCCAGCAAGGGCGAGTGAGCAAGATCACGAGACGAGGCTGAGCACTTGTTGATGCTGGAAGCAGCCAGTTTTCTCGTGTTTATTCTGACTCTCAGGTGCATTATTGGATACATACAATACAGTACGCGTACCTGCTCTACTTACAGAAGCGCTGTTATTACTGCTGAGTGACCCGACTGACATCTACATGGTGCTCTATCACTGGTGTTACGTACGTTTGGTTCCTGCGCAGTATGTCGTCAGCCGAGCTTCTCAAAGAGAGGGATAGGCTCGGCAGAGTTCAGGAGGTATGTACAGTATGTACTGTACGTACTTTCAATAGCCAGTATGTGCAGTACTTGTACTGTACAATACCGAATATGCCATATGTAAAATAGTTAGGCCAGCCTAATGAAAATCCGCGCCGGTGTCTTTTGGGTGTGTGGTCGAGTCACGAAGCGATTGTTGTGTTGCGGTTGTTCGTATATTACGACGGTTGTCTTGCGCGACTGGGATAATCTTCGCAATCTCTCTCAATGAACAAGATACAATTCCATCCGCGCAGTTCCATATGGCGTTGCAAGCCACGGTACGACGTATCTTGATTGTTGCAGCTGTATGACCTCGTCCTGCTGACCTTGAAAGAGCGGACATGCAACGCGTTGATGAATGCGCTCCCCTCGTGACAATCCTTCAGCACGCAAGTCTGGCTTTGAAAGACGAGCTCTCCTTTCCTCAGCTTTTACTCAACACGCTGCGAGTAGGTATTGCAAAATGGTTTTGGACGTACGTACGTATGTATGTACGTACGTGTATATCTTGTAGTACCTGCATTGTGAAGTCAGGTTGTGTACTGTTTTCGCATTCTTTAGTGGCCTGCGTAGATCTGTTTCTGAAGGATTGTGGGGGTTATTGAGGAGTGCCTGGGGGTGAATTCCGGGCACAAGATTCAAGACACTGCGCCGTCGTCGGACAATCTACTGCAACTGCTGGAGATGAGCGTGCATATGATGGTGGAGGGAGACGGGACACGTGCTCGTGTTTTGTCAGTGTCGGCTCATCGCTGAGTGAGGGTTTTTGAAACTGGCCGCAGGTTTCCTGCTGCTATCTTTCTGATAAGACGAAGGCAGCTGTTCTGCGAATAATGCTTTCGTATTGTCTATTATTGGGTTTGTGATTGTTGTTCAAGATGAGTAGATGCCAGATGACCTGGTGGATCGAGTCGGTGATGCTCTGTGCCCTCACATCGTCGAATTCCAGTTGCTCATGAATCTGGTGGTGTTCAGAGTCGAGGCTCCTTCAAGAAAGGATCGCACTTCTGTCTCAGCTGCAATGACGGAGTGCCAGCCTGGGTGTAATGTGTGTGTAGGCCTATATGTAGGACCAGTGGCGTTGCATGTGCGTGCAGTGTTCCCTCCTGTGTTCCTTTGCAGTGGCGCGGGTGTGTAGTTCTCTTAGAGCTGCTGCAGCTATAGGCAACATTGAAAGATCACTCCTTCCTATCCTCATCAGCAGCAATACAGGATGCTCCAAGGGGTGAAGTACGTATTCGAGTACCTACCTACTACCTACCTACAGCATAGTACTTTGCTAGTCTAGCACGTGCATACGTGGAAATACGTATATACTAACAAATTGTAAATTTATTGCAGGATGAACGGCTGCTTCCGTTTCTCGCTTTTGGTATCACGTGCGGCAAGAAGGATGTGTTTTACGGCACCCTTCCGCTGATTCTAGATTGCTCTCATCGCCCAGAATTTCCGATAAGCTGACCACTCACATGCTTATCTGTAACTTCTGATTCTGAACTGATCGTGTACGTATCTATAGCAGTGCAGGTTGAGCGAGCTGGGTGGCATTCGACGTTGAGCGGTGGGAGTGTGAACGAAGGCGCGACCTCCTCCTCCTCCGATCAGCATCAGCAGCAGTTCGCTCGGAAACGCATTCCTCTTCTCCTCATTCAACGGACAACAATAGGGAACAGGAGGAAGAGGACCTTATCTACCTGTATTTGTATGTACAGTACATCATGTGTAGCTTGCTGTGTACACGGTATGTACATGCAATACATTATTCCGCCGTCTTCGTGTACGGACAAGGAAATGCTATCGTGTTGGATTGACAGAATTGATGCGCTTCAGATGCGTCATCCGAAGATGACCGAAATCGTTGGAGTGTACGAAAAGAAGATGAACTCTCTAACGGTAAGCGTGTCACACACATGGTGATGCAGCAACGTACGTTTATGTGGAATATCTATGCACGCTTCGACCTCCTGTTTCTCTGACTGTATGCAGGCAAGAGAGAGGATATTTGAGAAGCATCTATCGAGTCCGAGCAAGGGAGCTGCTTGCTACTGCACGAGAACTTGTCAGCCAATGTCGCAATCAGAAAGAAAGCGGAGAAGAAGAGGTGCGTACGTTTGCATGTTCATGTGGTGGCGTAACAATGTGCTGTTCACCAAGTATCTAGCGTGAATCATCCCAACGCGTAAATTAGTAACTCAGGTTATAAAGTGCTTGCCAACTCTATGCAGCACCCACGTACCGTTCTGTGCTGTAAAGTGAAGAATGAACAGACAGATTGTGTGTCTTCAGCTTCAACAGTCGCGGCGTTTGATTGGCGAAGCGCAGGCGACCAACGACCAGAGCAAAGCCAAGGTGTTTGTGCTGCAAGAGGAAGCAACTTTTCGTACACTTTTGACGCACGCTGTAGTACTTGTCTCTTTGTCTCGGCGTTGCTTACTATCTTTGCAGATTCTCACTCAGCTACGTAACTCCTGCTCCCATAGAAATGGACTCGACTTTGCCCCGAACGGCACTCGACAAAAACGGACGAACGGAAATTCTGACATCAGGCTCTCTTCTGAGCTAAGTTTACGATTTGAGACCAAAATAAACATAAATAGTTGGGTGGGTCGCGAGGTGTTCGGAAGTTCTCACTGTCCGGCGTTACCCCACATTACCTTATGGGCTGCTTATACTATGTGTATTCGTATAGTGAGCAGCACAGTCAGCCGATGGAGTGAATGTGCCTCGAATTGTGGATGGAATACACGTGTTCGGATGGGATCAAACGAAAACAACTAGTAATCGAGGTATAGCTGTACGTACGTACAGTACAGTACATATGTACATGCGTTGTGCTACATACTGTAATAAAATTTTCTAACTATTGTGAACATAATAGGCTAACGTTACAAGCATACCATGCAATGACTAGCACCAATTGCAAAAGCAGCAACCCCAATGATATGTTTCGCCCTTAGTCAAAGACATACCATTGAGCACAATTATGGGCCAGGGCTCATCAGTTTGACAGCCCAAAATTGTAATTTTATATTTATTATTTATTATTTACGCATATGAACCAAAGGGATATTATTTTTGGACGTGCAATATCCTTAGTAAATTGCAGCCATGACGCAACTATTCATTTAGCATACCTCAGGGTTGTAGATGTACTCTTGAATGGCATTGAGGTGAATGTGTGGTTCCAGAGTTACATTCACGGAAAGGTGTTCGGTTTATTATGAGACACTCTGTAGTCTGTACATACATGCAGTGTGTGAACGCTTTCCGTGTTTCACGATGACTGTAAAACAGAACGGGCATTTGTTGTGGCTCGTGAGCTAAATATGCGTAGATGATTGCTGCTTTTGTTCGTCTTTCATTGTGACAAGAGTAAGACAATACTTTCCTACGATATGGGAGCTCGGCAGGCTTATTTGTAGCTACTACCAATGTGTGGTTCGTTGCGCGTCCATGTCCGTTCAGTGAAGAGTTCATTCATGATTCGTTTAGCCGCAGAAAAGGTACCAGTACGTACGTACTGTATTGTATGTACGTACTAGAGATGCGACGATATATCGGTATCGGTATCGAAAATCGATAGTATCGAGCATTTTTTGAACTATCGGTATCGATATCGGTATCGAAAATTGTTTTCCTTGTACTATCGGTATTGGTATCGTATCGAATTTTCTTCTTGCTCCTACTATCGATATCGGTATCGGTATCGAATAATCATGTAAAAAATATCGATTTTCGATAGCAATTTTTTCTACAGTAAATTTGGCCATGCGCAAAGCAAGGGCACGTCGATTTCGGCGCTAAGTTTGTGGTGTAGTGGCATAGATTAGTTTTTGCAGTAACTGTAGTCATATCCATGACTTACAGAAGTATGCAAAGGCAACTAGTGCTAGATACGTAGAATGTGTCATGTTGTAGGGTACTATGGGGTAAACCCAGCCATGGGAAAATATCAATCGATTCTCTCAACTATCCTATTTCAAATGAGCTATTTGGCTTTGCTGAAACAGCAAGTTCAAAGAAGATTAGGTGGTCAGGTCTGCCACATGGCCAGGTTTACCCCACAGTACCCTACGCTACCATTTACTAGGTATTTATTTACTAAAATTGACATTCCTCTTCAATTATTTATTTATTATGTCAGTACAGTCATACCCCAAAGTGTATTCCTGCTCCTATGGTGTAAATAAATGCCCATTACTTTTCAAAACAC
The DNA here is from genome assembly GCA_030247985.1 of Epsilonema sp. ZAB3_2. Classification (NCBI taxonomy): domain Eukaryota; kingdom Metazoa; phylum Nematoda; class Chromadorea; order Desmodorida; family Epsilonematidae; genus Epsilonema; species Epsilonema sp. ZAB3_2. The sequence goes on from JASAMW010006247.1 coordinate 13,640, forward strand.
AGTGCTACGAAACTATCGGTATCGCTATCGAAAATCGATAATTTTTTGCCCACACTATCGGTATCGGTATCGGTATCGATTTGGAAAAAATTGCAACTATCGGTATCGGTATCGGTATCGAATTGGCTTGGTGAAAAACTATCGATATCGGTATCGGTATCGATTTCCGCAAAAATTCACTATCGTCGCATCTCTAGTACGTACATACATAGTATGTATTCTCTTTGAGCAGTAATGAAATAAAAGTTGTTGGATACTATATATGTATGAGCGGAGTTCAAGGCAAAATGTGCGTAATGGAATGCCAGTCAGCTCCTGAACAGTTATCGATGATTACTTCCAAGTAATGGGTTTTCCAGCTGACAACTGGGCTCCCTCTTTCTTGAACTGTTTGCATTTTTAGTCGATGAGTTTTCGACGACTTGGCTTGGACTGTTCTTGTATAAATACTGCCATTGCTTTCGCAATATCGCGACAAGGTGAAGTGGTTGGCAATAAGGTGGAATATGGCTTCTCTACTTTGAAAAGGGCGCTAGCTAAGCAGAGCAGAGGATTAGAAGATCCTTGAAGACGCAATGCTGTTGTAGGCTGCGAGAAAGATGCGAAAGCGTGTAAGACGGAGTTGGTGCATTTGGTGGACCGATGGGCTGGCGGGGGAGGAGGAGCAGGAGATCACCTGGAGCCGAGCACTTCGAGCCGTCGCACTCGCCCCAAGGGAAAGACTACTAGCAAGGTGAGAGGATGGATGCAGCCGATGATATGCTTGTAAGTACTGTACTAGCATGCGCAGCTGCAGGGTGCTCGCGCATACTCGAAATACTCGGATGATACTCGAATTTGATGTACATACTCGAAATACTCGGATGATACTCGAATTTGATCTTGCGTGAAAGTGCATGGACCGCACTGAATTTTGAGTACCGAGAGAGAGAATGTGTATAATTTTCTGAGTGCGTTTCCATCATTTTCAGACAGAGACATTGCAAAAATTTCTCGCCTTCGGCGAGTGTTAGTGCTCCTTTTACTGATATTTTATGGTATCCGCACAGCCAACATCAATTTTTCAGTGGTTTTTGCTTGCTTTATTTTTGTTTCTAATAGTATGTAGCAAAATTTTTTCCACCTTTTAGAAGATTCTTCATTGATAATTTTTGTATAAGTACGTTGTAGTGATTTTCTTGGCTATCTACTGATGGCCCGTTCACAACGGACGCTGAGAACACCGACTTTGACGCTGCGTAGCCGCCAGCGTCAACGCGAACGCCAACGCAGATATTGACGTTCAACGCAGATTATGGAAAGCTATGCAAATCTCTATTTTACTCCAGTAATAATGCCGGCATAGATATGATGATGCTGTTTGGTACGTACGTACATATTCGATCAAGTTTACGCCGATGTTTGCTACTTTTATCTGCGATCGCTAATATCTGCGTTGAACGTCAATATCTGTGTTGGCGTCAAACGTCGATATCTGCGTTGGCATCGAACGTCAACGTTGATATCTATCTGCGTTGGCATCGAACGTCGATATCTGCGTGGCTTTGCGTTGAGCCAGCGGCGATCATCAACGTTGGCTTTCAGCGTCCGTAGTGAATGGGCCATGACAAAGCGGTAGCTGTCTCCTGAATGAACAGCGCATGCCATGCATGCGGCTGCATCTTATGAGAGAAGCGGAAACACAGTGGTGAAAGAGATAGAGCGCGAAGAGAGGAGGCGTTTGGTGTGAGCTGGGTGCGAGTGGCCACTGGCTTATCGTGCCTGCTTGCATCCTGGTACATACTATTGTACTTTATTTTATCTGTGTACTGTATGTACTAGGTGTTTACTGGGCCAGTGCGACATAGTAGATGCAAAAATTGTATACTACTGACTGATACTGAAGCTGCAAATGTATACAGTATCTGCATTTATGCAGTGATGATGGTTGGTGGGTGGGTAATGGTATGTACATACATGTACATACAATGATTCTGATATGTTTCCTGGAGGACTCTTGACATTGCTTGAGAGATGAAAGCTGTGTCTTTATGTGTGAATGTGCGGAAATGCGTGTGAAAGTGTGTGGGTGAACAAAATATAGGCTTAAAGGGGGGATCTGGCGGGAATGTAGTACTGGAAGGGCAAATTTCATATTTTTCATTTTTGAGGGGCCTATCTGACGTAAAATTTCACCCTCTTTCGATATAACCCCACATTCTGGAGCCGATTTTGCCTCTGTGAAGCGGCGCCCCAGTTAGGAAGGGGATTTCGCAACACTTTGGCCTATTTCGAGCTTTCTAACTGGGGCGCCGCTTCACAGAGGCAAAATCGACTCCAGAACATGGGGTTAGATCAAAAGAGGATGCGATTTTACATAGGTAGGTGCCTTCAAATGTTAAAAATTCGAAATTTGCCTCCCCATACAAACTTTCCCGCCAGATCCCCCCCTTTAACCTGGTACTCGAAAATTATGCTTGTGGGTACTCGAAATACTCGAATGATACTCGAATTGCGTTTCATACTCTGCGCGAGCACCCTGAGCTGATAATGGACGACTACAAAGTGAAGGTTGTTTGTTGGAAAAGGGAAAAGGTTGTTTGTTGTTTGAGGTCGGTCGTGTCCTTTTCCCCCTCTTTCTCTCTGTCTAACCCTCGCCTTACGTTGTACGTATTATTATCAGATATTTACTTCGCTTCTGCTACCTCAAATCTTTATCATATGGCCTAAACTTTATATCTTCTGGAAGCTCTTCACTTCGACTTCTTTTCTATCAATTTTTCGTGCCGATTTCCTGCAGCAGCTAGCAGTTCTTCGGCTTTGCCTATCATTCATACTGTTGGCTCAACTCAGTTTGCCAGGCGATCTCATCGCTCAAGTGTTGGCCATTCAGAAAACAGGTTTATCGATCTTCCTTCTCTACATACGTACGTGCTGGACTCTTTCATCGCCTGACTACCACAATTTTCTGTCGGGTTGGTCTTTGATGGCGCGTTGCCAAGATAGACGGTCAGTCTACTGTCACGTGAGAAACATGCGCCGCTGCCTTGTCCATGCCGACAACTCGAACGTCTACTCTGGTACCGCCACTGTCTGTGCATCCAGCCGGCCACTATTCAACGACTTCTCCTGAAGCTGTCAATCCATCGAAGAAAGAAGAAGGAAGAAGAACGAAGAGAAGAGTCAAGGAAGAATAGAGAAGAGAGCCCGATCTGTATCTTGTGCAATGCTTATGCTATATGCCTTACTACGTTCAAGTATGTGGAGCAGGTTAGTAGGTTAGGTACTATGTAGGTGGGTATGTAGTGTATATGTAGGCATCACTGCTTGGTCTCGGTCGGTCGCGCTGCACCCATCATCGTAGCACCCTGATCCAACCACCTCTTATTACAGTAACCTGGTGTGGTCAAAGTATGGTTATCCGTCAGATCCCCCCTTTGGTCACCCTCTGTCTTCTAACCCTTACCATATCTGCGGGCTCACAACGGTTGCCAAAAAACCCCTCCCAATCCATCTCCGTCTCAATGTATGTATCAAACTTCGCTTTGTTTTCGCGCTGGCAAAAATCTTCTCATGTCCGCTCGCTCCTGCCATGTCCAGCTCGCTCGCGCTCTACCTTCCGCATCCGCCGCCGGCTCGCAAATAACTGTTCTGTCCCCCTTTTGCTCTGCTTATTAGCGCTTTGCGGCGATATCTGCCCAAACCCTGGCCCTGCGGCGCTGCAAAATCCCATCCCTCCCTCAACCCCCAAACTCCCTGTCTTTGCCTCTGCAAATGTCAACTGTCTCCCATCAAAACTCGATCTCATTTTGGCCCAAATACACCTTTCCCCTGTTGCTGCCCTCGCTATTCAAGAAACAAAGATTGACTCCAAAATCCGCTCCACTGAGCTAGAACTGCCGGGTTACAGTCTCTTCCGTCGCGATCGCCCAAAAGGCGGCCGTAATGGTGGTGGCGTAGCGTTGTATGTTCTGTCCGTCCTTAACCCTGTCCGAGTCATCCTCAAAACAGCCAAATCAGCAAAAATAGGGGAATTTGTGGCTGTTCGCATTTCCATGCAAAAGCGCTCCCTCACTTTCGTTTCCTTCTACTCCCCAAACAAAGTCCACGCGGCCGATTTCTGTTCTGATCTCTCTGACGTGTGCGCTGAATTACAGGCCAAAACGGAGTTCGTGGTAATTATGGGTGATTCAAACATCAACCACTTATTGCCCGAGTTCGGTAACTCCCTGGACCCTGTTCTGTCAGCTTTCAGTCTACGGTCAGTTATTACAGAGGCAACCCACCTTCAAAACGGCATCGACCAAATTTTTGTGTCAAATCAGCTCCGTGTTGCAGCTTCAGGTACTGGCCCAAATTTCGAAAAGCTGCATTTCTCAACTTGGGTACAAATCCATTCTTCCCTGCCATCCCCCGCCCCTAAGAGTGTTACTGTGTGGGATTGGGAGTCAGCTGATTACGAGCATGCCAAATTCCACTTGCTTTACTTTCCCAACGGCACCCCGCGCGACCTCTCTGCCCAGGTAACAGCAGCTTGTGATGTTTCAGCTTCCGATGCTGTCACCTTCCTGAGTAGCTTGCTCTCCCATATCCAAACGCTCTGTGTACCGCACAAGTCCGTTCGAATAAGACACAGCGTTTGTCCTTGGATGACCAAGTCCCTGCTTCGTGTCATCCAAAGAAAAAACGAAGCATACCGAGCATACAAGCGACAACGCTGTCAAAAAACCTACAACATGTGGCAAAAGTGCTCAAAACGGTCAAAATATGAGTGTCGTGCGGCCCGTAGAAAGTACACATCTGCGGCATTTGAGGAAGTTGACACCCTACCAAAATTTTGGCGCTTGGTCAAGAAATTTGTGGGTCGCGCGGGCAGCATCCCACCTCTTCGACTATCCCCCAGTGTCACGGCGGTTTCTGATGCCGAAAAAGCAGAGGCCTTATCACAGCAGTTCAAGGCCAATTTTAATGACGCTGCTCCGCCCTTTCCCACCATCATTCCAGGGCCAACCGAAGACAATTGGCGTTGCACTGAAGCCGAAGCGCTTGACTACCTATCCCAGCTAGATAACAACTGCGCAATTGGCCTCGATGGCATCTCCCCCCGATTTGTCAAAGCGCTTCGGTTTGAACTTGCAAAACCAATCGCCATTATTTTGAACTCCTGCCTAGAGTCTGGTGTGTTCCCCCAACCCTGGAAACTTGCGCGCATTTCAGCCATCCCCAAAGTTACGGGTACAAATGATGTGTCTCAATTCCGCCCCATCTCTGTTCTGCCATGTCTCAGCAAGGTTGCAGAAAGGTGGCTGTTTCGAATCCTGTCCCCCTCCGTTTTTTCAAAAGTTTCCCCCAACCAGTTCGCCTTTTCCAAAGGGAGAGCTGTCGATGACGCCTTGGCCTATCTTCAGTTCCTGGTAGCATCGGGGTTTCATGCATGCAAATCAAAAAGGCACGCCACTAGAGTTGCGCTCCTTTCCCTTGACGTTGCTAAGGCCTTCGACCGCTGTCCCTTCGGCGGAATTCTCACCGTTCTCCAGTCCAATTTCGGTGCACCAGACAGGTTACTTCTCCTAGTACACTCCTTTCTTACCGGACGGCAACAAACCGTGCAGGTAGGGAATGAGCAGTCTAGTGATGTCAACGTTCTATCTGGTACTCCCCAAGGTTCCATTATTTCCCCCATCTTTTCAATGCTTACATCTCCTGTGTGCTCTCCTCCTCCCTATCCGACGACTGCAAGTTAGTCGCATACGCTGATGACTTACTGTTAGTCAAGCCCATTCCCACAGTGCAGGCAGAATTGGAGCTTCACGCCGACATCAAAAAACTATTGCATGCTTACGGCAGCCTCTCCCTCTCCAGAAACCCCAATAAGTCCCAGCTTCTCATTTGCAGCACCGGCTAAACGTATCCCCCCCCCTCCAAAACCCCATCACTATCAACGGATGTACCATCCCTGAAGTAGACAGCCTAAAATACCTCGGTGTGGTGCTGACCATCAGTTTTCGTTCTCGAAGCATACGGACTATGTGTCAAGCAAGGCAAAGGCCGCCTTGGGCACCTTGCATAGAGTGTACGGACGGTACATAAATAGTCACACCCTGAAGTTACTGTACAAGACAAAAATCCTCCCCTTGTTACTTCACGGATGCCCAATGTCCAGTCCCTCCACGCGCACACACTGGCTTAAGTTAAGACTTAATCTTTTACCTAAACCACAAGCGAGTGGTGTACGCTACCTCCCCCCTGGCACGCTTTCTCAAGCTCCCGCTGGTCCCCGTGTGTCCCTGCGCAGGCAATGCCGTGGTCAGTTGCACCCCATGCAGCTCAAAGTCAGCAGCGAAACTGGCCACTCCACCCCCACATACCTATTTCCTTTGTACCAAGCCATCAGAGCCTGGAACGCATTGCCACCTCCCCTGCTTGAACACTCCATCCCCACAGCTGCGGCCAATCACGGTACCTACCCGAGACCTCCCTGCGCTGCGATCCCTGACCTCTACCCTACACTGCTCCCTTGTATCAAGAAATTCCGAGCCCTCTCAGCCTGGAATTCAGAGGCCACCTTCAAACGTTTTCCTTGACTTGGAATCGTGGGAATGCTCCGCCGTCCGCGGGGTGCAGCTCAGGTTCCCGCTCTTCCCAGTTCCATTCCCTTTTATGACTGTCGACCGCCATTTCGCTTTGTCTGATCGG
>JASAMW010006248.1:0-56163 GCA_030247985.1 Epsilonema sp. ZAB3_2
GTTCGTTTGGTAGCAAGCACTTTCTTTGTTTTGGATGCATCTTTCTGGTGTAGCGTTTCCAGGGATTTTCTCTTGTTGCAGAGAAGCATGGTGTCATTGAAGCAAGAGCTGAATATTCTCGACTACTTTGGTGCACTGGTGGTGTTCGCCTGTTTTCTGGTCATCGTCTTTACCATCTCAGTCACCTGCATCCTATGGTTCTGCGTCAGTGATGTCGATGACGTCACTGTTTTCTCCAGGGTAAGGCAATGCGTTTCCATTTCTTATCCTAGATATGGACTACATTACATAATAGTTTACGCACGGTACAGTATGACTGGTTTAAAGGTTTAATTTTATGCGCATGAATCGATAGCATGGCGCAGCAGTGAGCAGTAGTTATTCAAAACATTGAGCTGTAGGGAATTGGAGCCATAGCAATATGCGAGCTCATGCTTTGCGAATAAACGTTATTTTTTGTTTGAACGTGTTCTTTCAGATTTGCAGTCGACGTCGAAATGCAAGAGCTGCCTAGCCTTACGATGACATAAGAAGCATGCAACTGAAAACCGCTCTGTAGCAGTGTAGAGATTATTACATTTTTGTAGGTATGTTCTTAATTCCAGTGAACTCTTGTGGTAACGTCCATTATCACGAGAATCTTTCGTTTACGTTGGTTCGGTATGCTTTGATGCAAAGTGGGGGCATTTTTGTGGCAGTAATGGAGTCACCTTTAAAACGCTTCACACAGTGGATTTATTGGTATTGACCTGTCTGATAAGAGCCTTGTTTTTGCTTGGCATATCTCTGCTGGTCTATGCAAGAAACGCTGACTCCATTGCTGTCCTGTGCTGTAGTTTCTCGTAATATGTATACAGTTATAGTCTGGCCAATAGCAGTTGGCACCTGGACTCAAGGCGCGTTGCGTAAAATAGATTTACAAATGCGGATTTCTGTCCACGTTTCGTGTACTCCTATTTAGCAGAAGTACATGCAAACTACGCAACTCGCCTTGAGTCCAAGTGCCAACTGCTATTGGCCAGACTATAGTAAGTAGCTGGGCTGGGTTGGGTGTACAGTAGCATAATGTACAATCTGTATCTGAAGCGAAGACGGTCAATGGTGGATGAGTATGGTAGTGCGGGGTAATTCGGGCCACTGCATCCTATTTTCTGTTTGAAGGAAAGTTAGTGTGATTGTGTTGTGTTATCAAATTGAGCCTTGACGAAAATAGAGCAGGGGTGGCCCAAATTACCCCGCCTATCCGTATCCTGTATACTATATCTTGACCGTGGAGCCATGGCTTGTAAAAGTGGAAGTGCATTACACATGGCTCCGTTGTCAAATTTAGGATGTACGTAGAGAATTTTTGTTTCCTACCAGTTGCAGTACCTTGTGTATGGGTAGAAGAGTTTTGAATTTTTCAAACTTATTCTGTTCTGTTTTCGTTGATAGCGCGGTAAGCTGCGATTTGGTTTTTCGAATAATTGTTTTCTTGTAGATTGATAGCTTGATCTTTGCCATGACTCGTACAACGTACACGTGTAGGTTTCAAATTCGGTCGTAGCAAGTACATAAGTGTCCAGTGTACGTCACAATAAAACCGTTGGAAGAACTTCTATATTCTATGAACAGAAAGGTCACCATTGTTTCAATCTGCCGTATGCGGTTCAACTTCAGCTTTTACGTGCCAGAAAACAGAGCAGCAGCATTAGATAAGCCTGTGTACGTACGTATACTGTATGTACGATCTTATCTAATACACTAACCATTTTGTAGCATACCCTGGCCGGACAAATTGGTGCAAAAAGCTTGAGATGATGCCGCTTTTTCGGTCGCGTCCTCTTTTCACCTGCAAATGTGTGTCAGCGAGCACGGGCAGAGAGACGTATGGTGGTCCTTGTGAATTTTGAAGTGAAAATCGGTTGAAAAAGCTGTGAATGATGATCTTTTCTTTCGGCCACTTGACGTTTGCACGTGCGAAAAGGCGGCATCGCTCATCGGTCGAAGAGTGGGCGATGGTGTATTGTTGCCAGTCTTCTTTTCCGTCGTTTGAAGGGTATGTCTTTCGTTACGCCTGTTCTCGAAATTGTTGCTACGTAAGTATGGTGGAGAATACGACGATGGTCCTCCACCTTGGCCCATGCGTTCTCAGGGGAAGCGGAACGTCATGTAATTAGGACCGATAAATAAGTTTTCCCTTTTTTCTCGCACGTAACAATTGGGCACACATGGGTATGGATGTGCATGTATACATTTTTACTATCCTATCCCGTGTGTGTATTATGACATTGGCAATACTTCACAGAGTGAATTGACTGCTGACTGACTGAAGTTGAGTAGGTACTGGCTGAAGTGCAATTTGCCCTCTGGCTGGCATCGGAGTTACAAACGCAGAGGGCCCCACCCAACCCTCCAACCGACAATTGGCTCTCTCCTATTGCCGGAGGTTGCCCGATCATAATGGGTCCATGTAACATCGTGCGGCGCGCAAAGTAGGTGCATACATACAATATGTACACAAATAATGTACACAAATAAAGTCGGAGAATCGGCCCGACGGATTATTTCACGTAGCGCGATAGCGCGTATCATTACACAACACGCGCTTCTACATGAGATGTGCATACGTAACGTACATACCCATAGGTGGTGATGTACTTCCCCTATTATTTCGGTCGTGTCCAGGCCGGCTGTTCCTCCTGACCTCAAGTTGGTGGCGCGCAACATTTTTGGACCCCCAAAACTCCTATGGTATAGTGCTTCGTGTATGCACGTATCCAAATACGTATCTAGTGCGTAATAAAAAGTGTAACCAACCTACCGACCAGGTGCGTTACCCTTTCGTCGCTGATCCTCGCATAAACACAAACTTGTAACTATTGCGCATGTATGCGTCTGTGTGTGTTATGTTGGCACCGTGACCGTCGTCTACTCTACTCCAACGGAAGCTTGTAACCACTGAATATTGTCCAAGCCGGTGTACGTGATGAAGTGTATATGTATGCTCGTCGACGTCTATGCATGAGATGTAGCACACCCGGCGGGTCTCCGTTCCGTGTGTATCTGTATGTAAATGTATGCAAGGCTGCGCCTACCCAATGTACTGTATGTAGTCCAGTGCTTCCAGTAAAAATGAACTCTACTGCATTTCGACGGCTAGCGGCGGCCGACATTTGCCTCAGTTCGCCGTGAAACACCAAAATTCACTGAAATATCCAATACTATCGGGGTAAAGAGCTGCTGAACTTTTGCACTTGGATGCGGTTTTTTATCGGACACAAAAGAGCTTTTTGTGTCGCGAATTAATCTACATTTTTTGAGACGGTGCCAGCTGTGTGACTTCCACATCAACACCGTGTATTCGATACGTACCACCCACGGCGATACACTACAACTGCTTTTCCCTGCCATTCTGTGCCGCTATCGTCGTGCCCATTTGCCATGAGTTCGACTGTGGGTCGCCACTTATTTCTTACCGTTTTCCTCCTGTGGTGCGGCGCCGTTTATTCTGGCCATCGCGGCAGAAAGAAGACAGTCGGCCTCTTTGCCAGCACTGGCACATTCAGCCACGATCTGATGATGTTCCAACTGGCAGAATCCCTGGAACAGCAAGGCTACGATGTGCTCTGGATCCAAATCAAAGTGTTCGACTTCAATCGAACACTGCCCATCTCTCGCTACCAGTGGGACTCGCTCATTCTGGATCAGGTGACTACGAAATCCGTGGATACGCTGCGAAAAACCCAGCGCGATATCTGGGTTTACACCACGCCACTGGACCTGGAGCGACTGGACATTCGAGGCACACTGCAGACCGGGGTTCTCTACGATTTGCATCAGGATTCCTGCTCGGTTGCTCTGAAGGATCGGGCGTTCATGCAGCAGCTGCGCAATCACAGCTTGGATTTGATCGTACTGGACTACATTCTGCACGAATGCGGCACCGCGTTCACTAGCTTCTTTTCCGATACGCCAGTGGTCTACATGTCCAATTATCCAACCATCAGCTCGAATATCGAGTTTCTCAACGTGCCATCCACCCCCTCTTTCGTTCCCAGCGTTCTCAGCTCCTATTCCAGCAGGATGAGCTATTGGGAGAGGGTGAAGAACAGTTTCTACTTCTTCTTCCTCGCCTCCACGCGACGGAAAATGTTCACGCACACAGAGAACACCTTTCGCAAAGTTGGAAAATCTCTGCGCAACTCCATCATGGACATGGAGAGCCAGATTCTGTTCTTCGCAACGCCATTCGAGTTTATGCTGGAGAGTCCAAGACCGTTGACAAATCAAGTGAAACACGTGGGCTGCAGTTATGCTACGCAGAAGCTGGAGGATATTGATTTGATGAAGGTTGAGCACTATGCAAATTCAAATCTGAACGTTTCAGAAGTCTATGCTGAAGGCTTGACTGAAATTGTGTACATACATGGGCTTATTGCAGGAGTTGGAACTCACCGAAGTTTCTCCAGATGGGGTCATTTTGGTCTCCTTTGGAAGTGTCACATCAGGCGAGCACATACCCATGGACATCCTGCACATCCTTGTGGACGTGTTCGCAAGCCTCAACCAGACTGTCATTTGGCAATTTGGGTCCGATCCGGTCATACCTGGTGTCATTCTACCCCGCAATGTTCACCTGTACCCCTGGTTGCCTCTGCAGCAACTTTTGTGTAAGTGGGGCAACCCGTCATCTGCACCACTGGAGGTGGCCAATGGCACTTTCACTTCTAGCACGCCAAATGCACCATCGAATGCATCTGACAGTGCGCGTCAACCACGTAAGCTTACTGTATAAGTACTCTTGGGCTTCATGCACAGCATGCCACACGCCACCACAAGCACAGCCACTTACACTCACCGCATTTTTTCTCCATTATGTGTTGTTGTTGCTCAATGTAAAAAAACATGTGGCATTTCGTGTCGCTCAATGCTCATTATGGTTACGTTTTCGCTGTGTCAGCGGCGACTGGTGAACTTGATGTTTCAGCTCAGCCTGAAGTGAAGCTGTTGGTTGGCCATGGCGGAATTCGTAGTCTACTGGAGGCAATCCATCAGCATGTGCCAGTAGTGGGCATTCCGATCCAGGGTTGCCAACCTCACGACTTGAAGCGCGTGGTGGACAAAGGAGCTGCGGAAATCATCGAAATTCCTTATCTAACTCGCGAGTCTCTGGCAGCAAAAATCAACAATGTCCTCAACAATCATCAAAGGTTATATTGCTTTTTTTGCTTCTCTTTGCCAAACTGCGTACATTCATACTCTCTTAAAACATTTGGAAAAATAGAGCTGAATTTCGTTTTTTTCCAGGTTCAAGGAGAATACTCGCAAGCTGAGCGATCTGATTGTTTCCTATGACTCCGATCTGGGCGGTGAGCAAAATCTGGCCGACTTTTGGCTGCGTTGGGCAGTAGAGAATGGTGCGAAACTGCAGAAGAACAAGCGCTTCTTCCAGAATGCTTACGTGCCCTTCTACCAGTATTACTTCCTAGACTGGCTAACGCTTCTCGTCTGCCTCGCCTTGCTTATACGCAGGCTCCTTCTCTACTGTGACAGTACAAGTGCGAGTAGCACTGCGGCATCGTTCCAGTCATCTCCAGTAGTTGCAGCCGCGACTGTCTCTCATTACTCGTCAGGGAATTACCAAAGGAATAAGCTTCCTAATAGCAGCAGGAAGAAGCAGCGTGTAAGCTGCGGAAGAAGAAGCAGTAATCAATGCTTAGCTTTACTCAAGAGCAGCTTCTACTTGAAAGATTTATTCGCCTATGTCTGTGCACTGCTGTATTGTTCGGAAAGCGGGCTGTCAGAACCGTTGGAGATTGACTAATTTTTTGTGCGTTAATAAATTAATTTGAGCTAGAATTATATATTTTGATTGTTTGTTCAAATCTCAGGTCCAACTTCCACAGTACCTGTGTTGGCTTATATAGTACAATAATTTCATAATGATATCATCCATAGGCATTTTGTATGCTTTTGTGGCATGCAGCGAGCGAAATGCCCTGTCAAAAGCCTTCCGTTACACATGAGCTGTCTGGAATCGATTTTGCGTAAAGCGTGTGAGTCAAGAGCAGATGTACTCAAACTCAACTGACGCCACCGACTCTGATAAACTCCAATCCATGACATCATTGCATACCAACCAACGCCAACTCGTGCAAGAGCAAACTATTACCGCAAAATTGAGCGCTTTCTTCAATGCATAACTTTCCGGAGAATTCTATTCCATTATGCAATATTCTATCGAATGCTGCGAAAAGATGGATCTTTCTCTCTCCTTCAAAGTCCAGAAACGGGGAACTATTCGGCGTGTTCCACTGGCTCTCAAATTTTTTCCCCGTCCGTCGATCACCGCCGCCAGACAATTTTTATTTCTGCTGGTACGTACATTACATACTATGTACAGTAATTGTATACTGCCAGTACCAACTATGAAGAGAATGGTAGTTAGTTGGACAGTTCGGAAAAATTTTCTGGCTTTTGGCAAAAAATCGATGTCCCAGGAATGGGCTAGAGTTGCTTCTCCTCTCCTGCCTATACAATCTCATACCGTACATACCTGAAACAGCTGCGCTCTTTTGCTTTGGGTCAAATGGGCGATCATTTCTCTTCTGAAGCCTCGTACTCAATTCTCGTAAAATTATCGATCTGTCGTTTTGGCGAAAGGTCGATTCATTGTCATTCATATTTTGGTTGGTATGTACGTACACGTACCTCAGAAGCGCCGTGTATGTTGTGGTTGAGAAATTTGTGCGCCGGCATAGTAGTAGTACACCTACTGTACACACACGGTGGCCAACCAACCAGGCTGTTGTCACAGAGTCGCGACATTCATTTTCGCGTCGCGTGTTGACACTGCTCTGTTACTTAGATATGTACGTACACGATGACTGTTTGGCTGAAATGTGTATGTAGGAGGAAGGACATCATTTGGAAACAAGCTTACGTACTCAGACCACATAGAGCGTTTGTTTCTCTCCTGTGAACGCGCTTCTGCTGCTTTGGAGATCCGAGCTGTGCAGCTGCTATTTTACGCCGTATTTTAATATGTGTGTGTACGTAGCTTCTCTTTTATTGCTGGAAAGTGGCGTGATCTCGTAGTATTCTGCTGAGCCAGCAAAAGGCTCCGTCTGTACGTGTACATACGTGTGCAATACCTACGAATATATGTTACAGGCATTGTTTGAATCAGAAATTTTAGCTTATATCTTCACGTATTCGCTTTTGTAGTGATGGTTGCGGTTGCCAGTGGATTTTATTCCTTTTCACGGCTCTGGATGGAAGATTTCAATTCATGACAGACAGTGCTGGATGGTTTCAAGAGAAAGCGGGATGGGAAACGTGTCCCAAACTGGCCCAATAGAATAGTAATACACTACACTGTGCTGAGAAAATTTTGTCTCGTGCCGGGAGTGCGATTTTGTGCATTTGGAGACACAACGACAGACGACAAGGACGAGTTCTTTCTCGCCTGCCGCCTACGTTTTGACGGACTCGTTTAGTATTTTTGCCGACATTTTGCGTTTGTGCGCACCTTTCCTCTCTAAGACAACGAGATCTTTTTGTTTGCCTTCATCGCAAGCTGGTAATTCTGATCAGCAGCATTTCTTTTGCGACGCGGCGCGGCTAGAAGATTTTATGCAGCTTTTCCTGTCATCCTTTCGTTAAGTGGCGGAGGCGATAAAAGCGAGCTAATCCTGCTGTATTTGTCCAGTCAATCATCCGTCATGTCCTTTTCAAGTGCTTCGTCTTCATTCGCGGCTTCGGACAAGGACTTGACGAAAGTGGCGGAAGTTCGCGAGTTGGTGGCGGACGCTGGGTTGCATCCGGCGCTGCTGGGCGATCTGTCGCTGCTGCGTTGGCTGAAGCAGAACCGGTTCGATGTTGAGGCGACGTCCGCGCGTCTGCGAAACCACGCGGTGTTCCGGCGCTACCTCGGTCTGGATCGCGAGGACGCGTCCGGTTTCCAGCTCAATCCCATCCTGTCGCGCTCCTGGCCCTTCTGCTGGACGGGGGCGCGCGATCGATTCGGCTCCCCCATCGCCATTCGCTGCGCGGGAACCGTGGACATACAGGGCAATCTGCGCTCCGTCAAAACCTCCGACTACGTCCGCCACGAGATGTACCAGTCGGAGCGGGTGATGCGCCATTTGCGCGAGGAGGAGGCGACGCAGAATCGCGGCAACGTCGGCATGTGTGTCCTGCTGGACATGGACGGCTTCCACTTCGACCCCTACGTGCTCAGTCTGCTCACCAATTACTTTCAGAAGCTGGAGGAGATCATCGTCCACCACAACTTCCCGCTGATCGACGAACGCATCATTCTCATCAACGCGCCGCGCCTATTTGCCACCATCTACGGCCTGCTGAAGCGAATGTGGCCGAGCATCAAGATTCACATTTTCGACCACAACTACCAGGAGAAGCTACTGGAGCTGATAGCGCCGGATCAGCTGCTGGAGCGATTCGGTGGAACGATGAAGGAGTCGGAGCTTGCAACGCCGTTTATCCTGCCGCAGAAAGTCCTAGCCAAAGATCTGTACGACCCGGCCAAAGACGATACGGAGGTCACAAAGATACAGGTGAAAGCGCACAGGTGTCTGCGCTTTCTGACGCCGGACATACCGAAAGGTAGTCGCGTGTCCTGGTATTTTCGAGGCGACCACGACATCGCATTTACCGTTTACCGCATCAAAGAGATCAATAACAACGCCAATGGAGAGTGTGGAAGCAAGGCAGAGAACGAGGCTCCGGTGAAGGAAGAGGAGATGCTCTATCCGAAGCTGCGGAGTAAAACGGACCAGGTTCCGGAGGTAGGGAGTATGGAGGCGCCGAACAAAGGTGTCTACGCAATGGACTTCTGTAACGGACATTCGCGCTTCATGTCAAAGAGTGTCTTCGTTCGACTGGAAGTGGTCACGCCCAGTGGAAAAGCCATCGAATTGACGGAAACGGAGCTTGCCTCTAACGCCTAAGCCTAGGTAAAGGAAAAATGTACAAACGTAGGCTATATTGTGTTTTCAAAGTAGTACCGAACGGAAAATCAAAGTTTGGTATGCTCAGATGCCTTTCCGTTCGCTATGGCTTTGAGATGTGCATTTTATATTTTTATGGATCATTTAGTACAATAGAAACTTGACTATTGTTGGCTTTGCGTTGTGTTGCGAACGATACCTATATACGTATGTAATTGGTACATACCACTTGCTTGCTACGAAGGAAGTTTCCAGAAATACTGATGGGAAGAGCATGCAGGTGTAAAATGGAATGATTTTGCCAAGAGATGCGACAGAAAACCTCTTATCTTTAGGGATGTTTTTGTATCAATCGAATAGTCTGTTATCGTTTCTCTCAATAATAGGCATTGATGAATTTCTATAGGAGCACTTTGTGCTGCTTCGTTGATTTTTTCCTGAATGCGTACTTATTCTTGCTCTATTATGGATGAGATAGGGCTGCTTTGATTATTGCCTAACTGTTATGTTACGGCTATAATAGTACGTACTGTATCACACTGTATTCCGCGAGCTATTATGTTTTTTTATGCATTTTGCGATTGATGCCCTTTGACTTTGCTTTCATGCCAGAGACTTGTAAATGGCGGATTTTTTCTTCCTTTGGCCACGGATTTGCCGCTTATATTTTTGGTGATTTTTCGAACTGGAATGGAAGGTAGATTACTTTTTTGTTTGGCTTCGGTAAATCTTTGTTCGTTATTGCTAAAAAGCTTTTTTGTGAAGGCTGCTCGGAAATTTGTCTTCATCGTTATCTTGAGCTAAGTCAGAAGATGAAGCTTGTCTTTTCGATGCAATTGTCATTTGTTCATTGTTCAAAAGTTACAATATGAATTGAGAATTTTGAAACGAAATGCCCTTTAGCAGTAAATAAATAAACAATCTCTGAAAATCTAAATGTACCTATGTTATTTATGTATACATAGCATCACAGCGATTGCCACCGCCCTACCGTGTTACAGTATATCACAAGTCTTTATCGTACGTACGCGTACGGTTACGTACGTACTTGCCAGGTGTACACGTCTACTGTATTCGTTTCTTGCGCTAAAGAATTATGGTTGACGGTCACGAGCTGGCCCCTCTGTTTTTCAGTTGGGTCAGCTGACCACCTATAATTTTTAAACAGCGCAAGTGTCGAATACCATAAAAATCAGCCAAATACTGTATAAGTAGATGAAAAAACTACGTATTGTATCCCGTCCAGTCGTGTCTCCCGTTATCGTCTTGTGATGTCTGGCTTGGGCGCATTGCTCAAGAAGCTCATGAGGTTCATGACCCAATCCTGGATGAAGGTGGGCAGCATGCTCAACGGAATCCAGATGAAGGTCGAGTCCCAACCGGTCCAGTAGCGACAGCGAGGAAAGCGGGAGGTCAACGCATGATAGTAGGCATCGGCAACGTAGTCCGTCCGGGTTGAGCAAAAAGTAGCCAGCATGTTGACGAAGAGTTTCGTGACTGAAAGTCAGAGATGGATGGGTACACCCAATGTACTCTGTACGTCCAAGTGGGTCTAGCTCTAGCGTGTTTACCAACCGGAAATCTGGGTTCGTTGGCCTTTTTGTTTCGCATGGGCTGTTGTCGCTACTTTCAGACAAATGCATGGATGATACATATAGCCTATCTGAGACAGCTTCACCAAAACCTTTGTCGCAGAACTTTGCTCCATATTCCTGGCGTAGTTCCGGGCTGGCTCGCGCCCAGACGCTTTGAACCACGTTAGCCAAGGCTTTCTCGTCCGTCAAATGCGTTTTGAAGAATCCAGGCTCCAATAAATGCACGCCGACTTTATACGGCTTCAACTCCAACCTTCACAATATGTACACGGATCCGAGAATGTAGGGTACCATGGGGGAAAGTCGGCCACGGGAAATTTCGGCCACCTAAGCTTCAAGGCATTATATCTCAGCAACCATGCGACCGATTGAGATAAGTAGGATATCAATCGATTCGTTGAACTTTCCTCTTTCAAATGAGCTATTGGGTTCACCATTCGCTGAAACAGCAAGCTCACGGGTTACGTTTTTCAAAAAGAGGTCAAAAATGACCAAACTTTAGACAGTGCGCAAAAACACCCTGTATGTTATAACTAAACATCCGGTATGTGGAGGGCAAGGGGGCATCGTACCCTACCCCCAGGCGAAGTTTCAACCAAATCGCCCCACTGGTACTGGAGATATAGCAAAAAACAGTTTCAGTACTTAGTGGGGTAATTTCGGCCACCTAACGCCTGTACTGAAGGATGGGAAAAGTCGGCCGGCCGACTTTACCCCCCAGTACTGAAGGAAACTGCAACATTGTATCGTCAGCGAAATTCTTCCTAATTTGAGCTGATTTTTAGCAATTAGTTAGCTGATCCAGTTTGGCAACTTGTTCTGCTTCTCTTGCCACAGGGTGCACCCCGAAATTTGTCCTGACAGTCTAAAAAATATGCTTGAGAATCAAGTTGATCTTATAGGTGGCCGACTTTACCCCCCAGTACTGGATTCATAGGTGGCCGACTTTACCCCCAGTACTGAAGGCAACTCCAACACTGTACTGGCAGCGAAATTCTTTCATTCACGCCCATCCACCTGTTAGTCAGAGCGAATTGACTGGCTATTTGGCTGGCCGATGCATTTGGCAGACTGTTCTGCTTCTGTTGCAACTGACCGCACCCTGATATTCGCCCTGGGAGTCTCAAAATACAGTTTTTTCTTAGGTGGCCGACTTTCCCCCCAGTGGCCGACTTTCCCCCCCCCCCCCCCCCCAGGATAAAAAGCGCCATAACTCTCTAAATAAGTTTAGCAATGCAGTCGCACTTGGCACCCTAAACTCAGCTTCAAAAGACCTATTTTTTGGTATATTACTTGCTTTGTTTCATGCACTGGTTCCTGAGATCTGATTAGGTGGCCGACTTTCCCCCATGGTACCCTATACTTCTAGCATTGGAATACAGTAGAGAGAAATTTCATGCCAAAAGTGGTGGAAGTATGTGCTTGCCTGAGCATATCATTGTATGCTTCCACTGCAAATTTCGAAGCGGAGTATGGCCCAACGCCTGGTCCAGGGATTCTACCGTAAATGCTGGCAATATTTACGATGCGCCCTTTGGCCTGTTTCACCAACTGTTTGAACGCGTGGGTAACTCGAATGACGCCCAATATGTTCACATCGAACACCCGTTGGTAGTCTTGCACTGTCAAAAAGTCGTCCATGAAATAGTTTCCGATGATTCCAGCGTTATTCACCAATCCCCATAGGCCTGAAACAATTTGGCATACTGTAATGCCGCGTTTATAACCCCCCCTCGAATATAACCCCCCCTCGTATATAACCCCCCCTAATCGGTCACTAAGCTCATTTGCCCTCGTTTATAACCCCCTATCACAAACCGCAAACGACAGTAAAAATCAATGCTTTTTGCATTGAAAACGCGAAGAAAACACTGTTTTACTGCGATTTGCTGCAAAAACAGTGCATCTGACAGCTTTCCCTACACTTTCTACCTGACGGATAAAATTATGTCTCCTTGAAAAGGTTACTCTTTGGCAATTTCTGAGATGTTATGCGTCAGTTTTTACCAGATATCAGGTTATTGCCTCAGAAAACACCCCAAATAAGGTCAAAAATGAGCTCAGGAGGTCAAAAAACCCCGTATCGGGCGCTGTTGGAAAAAGCCCTCGAATATAACCCCCCCTCTTGTATAACCCCCCCTCGTATATAGCCCCCCCTAATCGGCCACTAACGTTTTATTAACCCCCGGGGGTTATAAACGCGGCATTACAGTACTGCATGGCCTACTGAACGAACCTACGTATTGTACGTACTGTATGAAAGTAGCCAGCTAGTACCGATGACTGCCATTTTGAATTTGCTCCTTTCATTGCACATATCCTGAGGGGTAGGTACGTGGTAACTTGAGGCGCATTTCCGCCCCAGTTTTCCATTTGCGCCCCAAAATTCAGCTGCCAGAGGCGCTAAAATACTGTATGGTAGATATGAATAGGTGCCGGAAGGTGGCAGGCAAAGAAGGTGAATTTGGCACTTTGCGCCTCAGGTTTTTGTCGTCTACCTACCTCCCTGAAACAGTAATGCAAATTTACCTCGACCATTCAGCTGTTGTTTCACAATTTCCAGTGCTTTTGCCACCGACTCTTCTTTGGTCACATCCATCCGAATGGTGACCAGTTTTCCCGGAAGGCCGGTGGTCACTTTCTGGAGCTCCTCTTCCCCTTTTTCCGTCAGACAACCAGCAAAGACTGGCATTTCGTTTCGCAAACATTTCAGCGCCAGCCAAAACCCGAACCCAGAGTCGCAACCGGTGATCAGCACATGCTTCTCTTCCAATCTGCCAATCCGTAGCTGCTCCAACAAAAGCTTCAGAAGTAATAGGACGACCAGGATTGCGAAGGACCAAGTGATGCAAAGTGCACAAGTGTAAAGGAAATCGCTGTCAATCATTTTTGATATCGCAGCAGATATAGAGTGGGACTATTTTTGACGCGAGAAACAGGGCGATGATACAACCAAACCAAATCTCACTTTGAACTGTACTGCACCTGACCGTCCCAAAGAGTGTGTTGTGTACGTAACAACACTCTGTTGGCGATGCCTTCCTCATCAAAGTTCCCAATCATCTTGCTTTTTGGTTAAAATTAGCCATCGACGGCGAAGTTTAGGTAACTTTCTCTTTCCTTTTTCATCCCCTTGTTGAATCAAGTTTAATTAACCCTCTTTTATCTACGTACCTAGGTATCCTTTCTGTTATATTTAGTGATGTGATGATGTAGGAGACACTATTGCACTGCATATTTGCATTTGCATATGTACTGGAAGTAACATAAAGGAACCGGTATCGAATGGAGTTCTGTCCGTTATTGGCTCAATTTTCTGTCCATTCCGACGCGAAAAGCTGAAAGCGAAGTTCTTTTCACAATTTTCTATGCATATGCATGCATAAAAAATTAGTATCGTAGTACCGTGAACAATAAACAAACAGCGCTTGTTTTGAAAATATAAAACATCCAATCAACGAAAATCTGGACGATTTTTGCTAACGTCAAGAAGAAATCACAACGAAGGCACGATTTCAAACACATTTGAGCACCATCCCTATTTTCCTACCCATTGATGTCCTGATAACATTCGTCTTCAATTGTAATCAGTCATCGAGTGGTGATTTCTGGCTTGGGTGCGTTGCTTAAGAAAACCATGAGGCTCATGACCCAATCCTGGATGAAGGTGGGCAGCATGCTCAACGGAATCCAGAAGAAGGTCGAGTCCCATCCGGGCCAGTAGCGACATCGAGGAAAGCGGGAGGTCAACGCGTCATAGTAGGCATCCACAACGTAGTCCGTTCGGGTTGAGCAAAGAGTACCGAGCAGCTTAACGAACAACTCAACGGCTGAAAACGGAAGAGAGAGCTCATCTGGTGCGGCGTTATCTGACATTATTATGACTTTGGATTTGGATGATGAAAGGGTACTGTTATAGACTACACCACCAAGTTACCAATGCAGCCTCATATTGATAGCTGGTTTATTATGCATTAGAAATTACAAAAGCATCAACAAACAAACCTTTGTCACAGTAGTTTGCTCCATATTCCTGGCGCAGTTCCGGGCTGGCTCGCTCCCAGACATTTCGAACCACTTTGGCCAACGCTTGCTCATCTGTCAATGGCGTCTTGAAGTATCCAGGCTCCAATAAATGCACACCGACTTTGTACGGCTTCAACTCCAACCTGCATAAAAGAGAAGCTAGAATAAAGCACCAACTTTCCCATGAGTGGGCGCAATGAAATTTGGTTTGCCTTAGTGTATCTGTGTAAGCTTCCACGGCAAATTTCGAAGCAGCATATGGACCCAGGCCTGGTCCAGGAATTCTGCCATATATGCTGGCAATGTTCACGATGCGCCCTTTGGTCTTCTTCACCAACTGTTTGAATGCGTGTGTAACTCGAATGACGCCTAAACTATTGACATCGAACACCCGTTGGTAGTCTTCCACTGTCAAAAAGTCGTCCATGAAATAGTTTCCGATGATTCCAGCGTTGTTCACCAACCCCCATAGGCCTGAAACAATTTAGCATGCATAGCCTTACCGAACCTAAGCTAGCAACCGTTATTCCATCCATTTTGAATTTCGCGATTTTATAATTTCTGCACGAAACACTGTACCTCGACCATTCAGCTGTTGTTTGACAATTTCCAGTGCTTTTGCCACCGACTCTCCTTTGGTCACATCCATCCGAATGGTGACCAGTTTTCCCGGAAGGCCGGCGGTCACTTTCTTCAGCTCCTCTTCCCCTTTTTCCGTCAGGCAACCAGCGAAGACTGGCATTCCGTTTCGCAAACATTTCAGCGCCAGCCAAAACCCGAACCCGGAGTCGCAACCAGTGATCAACACATGCTTCTCTACCAGCCTGCCAATCCGTAGCTGCTCCAACAATAGCTTCAGTACGATTAGGAAACCCAGAGCAGTGAAAAACCAAGTGCAACAAGCGCAGTCGAACATGGTGAGCGAAAAATATCACAATATGCGATATTAGTCAACAATTTAGATGATATGCCGTGCACATACAATATGGACGCTTGCAAGGCGAAACTTTTTCGCAACTATTTCTTCAACTCACTGCAGCAAAGAAAGATTGCATTTGTAAAGGATGAAGATGAAGCTTGTCTTATCTTTGCTTACACACAGCGTCTGACACAAAGTATGCGTGTATGGAGCTTCGTGACGAGAAGTACTTACTTACTTACTACGGTGTGCATCGTCCTATCGCCGTATAACAAATATTGATTTTGTCTCACGGTTTGTTTACATCGCCATTTCAAGTCAATTTCTTAGCTGTAATGAATGGGTAAACGAGCTGCTCGATAAACTCCGCAATTGCAGCGTCATGCTTTATTGTCAAAAAATGGACTCAAAATTCGACTCCCAAACAACGATCATCCTGCCTGCCTACATTACATACTGTACTGTATGTATGTACTATAGTATTGTAGGCCTACATACTAGTAATTAGCGAATAACGCTCTGTATCCACCGAACGTAGTGGGAGATTCTGGTAAAACCAGCCGGAGCTCTGCCACATGGCTTGTTCCCATAGCTGACCAGACCAGCAATGAAAAATCGCTCATTTCCTCTTGGATATGGGCACATCAAGGAACCGCCACTGTCACCCTGGAGAAATGTCGCAATTATATAGTAACTGCACATAGGGTGGTGCTTTTTAGTGAAGGAATAGTATAAACAACCTGGCAAGATCCGGAAATGTCAGTGCTGTTGTCAAAGCTTGCCGATTGAGCACATAGCACACCATCGTAAACGATGTGCCTGTGGATAAGCGCAGTTTTTCTGCAGTCTTCATTCGAAACAATCCGCATCTGAATCTCGTGCAGGGTGTAGGCCATCATCGAACCTAAAAGCAGAAATATCATCGCGATTATCGCAGCATCTATCTACGTATTGCAGTCCATAAAATATCACTTGAGAGTTCAACTGCGCCCCATCCAACAGCCGTGCACACGTCATCGCTGGACAGCTGAAGATTGGCAGGTGGAAGGCAAGCTGGCTTGACGTAATGAGACCACTGGAGCGGGCTGTCCAGATGCAGTAGAGCCACATCGTTACGCATTGTGATGTTGTTGAAATCCCCATGCAGCACGACTCGTAGCACAAATCGAGTCTGCTTGAACAGAGATGGAGAACTTCGACGCAATAGTCCCGCCATCACTTGCATTGTGTTCCTGGAGAATATAGATGTCCATATTTTCAAAGGCGATGCGAGTGCAGCATGGAAAAAAAGGATAAAGTATGTAAAGTCTACTGGTTGTCAGCTGGCGGAACGCAATGAGCAGGAGTCAGCACCCAATCAGAGCTCACGATCGTGCCACCGCACAAATATTGCGCAGGCCTTTGACTCTGGTTTCCAGTGAATTGACGGTAGATGGCCACGTGCCAAGGCCACGAGTACCGATCGTTCAAACGCCCACTGCTACCAAATGACCTTGACACCGTGGGAAGTGCGGAAGGGCGCTTGTTAGCAACGCCGCAGAGGAAGTTAGTGCATTCCAGATGGTAGGTCTAAAATACATGCTTGTAGGTAGCACTAGTACGGTATAAGGGATGCGAAGACAGGAGAAGTAGCCTGAAAAATTTGGCGGCCAGTGCGTGAGTCGAACACGCAGCGCAGCATGGGATAACGCCCCAATTATAGCGCACGTCCCCAACTGACCGCACAGTTCAATTTCTCAAACTTCCCCTCTTGTACGTCCTCACTGGGCTCGTACACGCTCTATCTTTAGTTCCATCCTGTCCTGCGTTTTCATTACCAGCATGGTATGTAAGCCAACGCCATTAGTTTTACAAATTACCTGATTTGATGAGCACGATGAAGTGGGTCTAAAACCATCCAGAAAATACCCGCTTCTGCTTCCCAACGACACTTTTCTTATAGCAAAATTTCGAATGGCACCTGTTGTCGGTCTCGGAATTTCTTGCACCCCAAACGACCTCGCTTGAGCGTAACCCATGAGGCCGCAAACTCCGTCAAACGTCCCGCGGCTCAACGGGGTCAAGTCCCAGCAGAGTAGACGCCACTGGTTTTGCAAGCGTACAGCCAATAGACCAGCAGATGACGGGGTAATGGCCGTGGACGCCAATAAAATTGATGCGTTGAGCGAATCTGGAGGAAAGAGGGTAAGACAGTTACGTTCGTCTTCTCCAAAGGCACAGTCTTCGATCCCATTGCAGACCAGATCCACGTGGATGCAAGCGTAATTTGATTCCCAGCAAACAAATTGATGACTGGAACAGCTAAAATAATGCGGCATTCAAGTGTGAAACCTAAATAGTCTTGGTGAAACAACAATACACGTTGACGTTGGAGAACAAACAAAAAGTCTCCTACGGGTCAGAGATTCTTTTGAATGCGAAGGACGTTCTTACGTACCTGTGACAGCAAGCCTCGTCCTCAGCTCCGATGCAATCTCTGATGCCATCACATCTGAACTCATCAATGGGAGAGATGAGGCACTTGCAGGCATCGTCGCCTTCCTCATCTGAACCATCCAAGCAGTCAACTTTGCCATTGCAAAACAGCTGCTTGGGTAAACAGAGTCCATCTTTGCACTTGGCTTGCTGAATGCTGCACGTGCACTGCTTCTCATCTTCACCGTTGGCACAGTCGAAAATACTGTCGCAAAGCTAAACAGTAGGAAAATTTCAGCTCAGGCCCTGTATTTTATCATCAAGAACACATGGAGGCGTCAACTCATAAGTTTGAGGTTTCAATGGTAATACGTACATACATACCTCTGGAGGCGTCAACTCATAAGTTTGAGGTTTCGATGGTCATACGTACATACCTGTCTGGAGGCGTCAACTCATAAGTTTGAGGTTTCAATGGCATACATACCTGTCTGTTGTCGATGCACTGTTTCACTGCCGTCCTACTGCATTTGGTGAAATTGGGCGGACATGTGAGAGTACAGTTGGCAGCTTCATCAATGCCAGTGCTGCAATCCTGTTCTCCATCACACCAAGTGCCAGCCTTCCTGCAGATAGCATCGCCGCAGGCAAAATACCCCACGGGACACAGCTGTTCCGCATGGCAGGCGTTGTTGGAAATTTCCACGTTGTCCAAAGCGAATTTTGAATCAGGCGCACTGCCTGCTGCCACCTGGAAAACGAGACGCGATGGGCCCCGGGTTTTCAGAAGGACTGACGCCTGGTTCAGATGAGTGCCATGGGAGGAGCTGCGATGCCAAAGCAGCTGAGGCTCAGGCGACTCCTTATCGTTGATGAGATACACCGAAAACTGGCCGATAGTGCCCCGAACTCGAATAGACTTGAACATTGCGAACGAAAACTCCAGGCAGAGTTCAGATGGGGATGAAAAGAAAGGAGTGACCAATCGGGCTACGCTTTGCGGTTTCGACAGTGGACCAATGATCAGTTGCATCGAATAATCTGGAAACAAAACAGGCCCTGGATAAATTATTGTACCTACGTAGAGGGCAAATTGGCCCCAAACAGTGGAGTTTCATGGCTTTAGGGCAAAGTGATTTGATATTTGAGGCCTGGCGAACTGATGTTGTTGGGGGTACTGCTGGGTGACCCGTCACGTGCGGATACTCAGTAAGTGCTCCCGGCTGCATCTTTGCGTCGGGCATACTGTATGTTATGTATTTGGTTTATGTTTTGTTCTTTGCAAAACCTTGTGGTAACAGTAAATTTATTCATCATCATCATCATCATACCTACGTAGTACCTACCATTCAGAATTCAACGTAGTAGTACCATCAAAGTTGGAGTCCTGCAGCAGTCTCAGCCAATCAGCTGTGTCAGCAGCGTCTTGCTTGTAATTGCAGATGTTAGCATCATCGAAATGACACCTAATGTCTGCTGGATCATCAACAAACAGCAGTTCCGTTTGCACATTGCAGCAGGCTGCAGCAGTTTGCTGCAAGTTTGCAGCTGCCATTGACGATCCTGCAGTGGATGCGTCGTGCAATCTTACAAAGGTGGGCAGCGATGACTCAAGGATGAGGGCGTCATCTATTTCAGATGTTCCTGCAACGTAACGTACAATTATGTAAGGCTAAACGGATACAAACGTTATACGGGTTGTTAGCATAAGGGACCAAAAATGGGTTCAATATTGAACTGTACTTACGAATTTGTTCTGTGATCCAAGATTGATAGGTTCTGAGACGCGTGAAAACAGCTGGCGACGATTCGTGACACTGTGCATCGGTCAGAATACTCAGCAGGCCAATCAAACGCCACTCGGAGTCGGCAAAGCACAGCAACGGACTGCCTTCATCAAACTGAAAGCACCGCCCAAGTCAGGAAACAACAGTCCAGGAGTACCTGACGTTACATCTATCTCGCTCTATGTTTATATGCAATGTACATTACAGCACGTATCTCTCTACATGTACAGTTTTTGGATTGTAGGTACGTAGTACTACCAACGTTGCAGAAGCCGTTGCTTCTAATCGGAATAGCACACAACTCCGCAGAAGGGACGATGTCCACGCTGTCCCCACATTTGTGTCCTCTGTCCATGATGGCCACATACCGTTGGACTAGGTCCCAAGATGGCACCAGGTCTGCTCAAAACAAAATTATTAACCCCCTCCACAATCTCAGATGGCTGCCTGGCCACAATATCCGCTTGCGGCCACCCTGTGGAGTGGACTTGGCCGCCCGTAGTCAAGGAGTGACCATCGCCACACCCCACAACTATGGGCGGCCAAGTCCACAGGGTGGCCGCAAGCGAATATTGCGGCCAGGCGGTCATCTGAGATTACGGAGGGGGTTAAGGTACAGTACTGTACACGCAAAACGATTATGTTCGCTCTTGTGTGCATGCTTTTACTACCATGTGAATCTTTGCTGGGCCATCCCAATGTCACGCAAGGAGCCGACAGTCCTCGACCAGTGATTACATCTCCTAACTGAATGGGTTTTATCTTTCCAGTAATGCTAATCGCAGTGCCAAACTTGACCACTGCCACGTGACTGACAAATTTGTCTTCCACAAGCCGCCTTCTGCTCGGAGGAAAATGAGTGACAGATTTCACAGTTGCCATCTGCCGGTTCAATCTGCCAGCTCCGAGATGCGTTCCCCTTCTCGGACTTCCGAAAACTGCATAAAATCCCGAAGGTTCACGTCCGTGTAAACAGCTGTCAATAATCAGCCCGTGTCGTGGGCCAATCAGGATGACGGAACAGTGAAACTGGCCGTTCGGACGATATAGAGCACCTAGCCACGGCCAGGCACCGTTGGAAAGGCTGGGATAAAAGAGGGGAAGATGAAGGGAGGAGGAGGCGGCGTCATCCTCTAAGATGCGGCGGTGGACAAAGTTTCTTCCCGGCACTATGATAAATACAACAACATTTGAATTTGCATAGGGGTGGTGTATAGACAGGCATGAACATGCTGCGTTCGTAGTAACTTCATGGGGCCATATGAGCCATGTGGCTGATTGTTCGAAATACTGCGTTTACTTGGGTCTTTGCACTCCAGATACAAGCGACTATTTCTGAAGCAATGCGGCTCGGCGGCTGCAGTTGAATTCAGAAATGTGTATGAGAGTGGCGAAAAACTGTCATCAGCACTCACTGACTGAGAACTCATCACAGCACTGGAAAGACAAGAGCAGACTACCTGCACAAACCACACTATGTATGTCATGCACAATATACAAATATTATGACACTATTGGAAACAATGGTCACTTACGCAAAGCCAAAGTGATGGCACAGTGATCGGCTAATATCCGGCAATTGATTTTCCACTGGTGTGCAAAGCCAAGACCAGTCGCCATTTCGATTGAGTGCAACAAACCCGGAGATGGAAGAACTGTGGGTCCATTCAGCAATTTTGGATCCTCTCAACGAGCGCAACTCATTGCTTGAGTTGGTCAATATCGCTGAAGAAACCCACATCACAATCAAAAATGTTTGCCTCACCTTTACATCTTTCAATTCCACTGGTGTGCTACACGTGCAAACAGTGTTATGGCCTTACTTACCGCAAAAGAGTTCGTCTTCATTGTTCGGACAGTGCATGATACCATCGCACCAGTTGGCTCGATGAAGGCAAGGCTGCCATCTGGTGCTGAGAAAACAGGGCAGCTGAGTTGAGTTGCAAGAACTGCAAATGGCAGCAGCCTCGTCACTGTGGTCTGGACAATCGATGACCTGCGAAACCAAATGGTAGACAGTTAGGTATACAAAGACACGACGTTTTGGCACTTGCCGTTCGTAAAAGAAAGTCCCGTGACGGGACTCTGCTCTCGGTAAAATAAAACGCGTCACATTAGTTTTTAGCGTAAACGTCACGGTAGTTTGTTGAGTGGAGGGTGGGAACGAGGAAAAGCAACGAAGGAAGCGGAAACTTGAGACAGAATAGGGTATCGAGTGACCAGCAAGGCCTCTTGCCCAGCACACATTGCTCATTAACCACCGAATGTGTTGATGAAGGGAAGAGAACAGAGACAAGTCGACCAAGCCAGCTTAGCTTTGCACCTTGGAAAACATCGATACGCTCTTGCCTTCCCTTCCTCGCTGCGTGTGGGCGCAGGCAGACATACAGTAGGTACACTGAACCACATGGGTAACAGGATAAGAATGAAGTTCCTCGGGGTACACTTGAAATGGCCTGCTGTTGCATCTTCACCACAGCTACTGCTGTGAGGTACGGCTGTAGGTGCCCATATTTTTACAAACATTTGTATGATCAACTTTGTGCAATTTTGTCAAACACCTTTGTCAACTTTGCTACTATCCATCTACCTATCCGCGAAGCCACATCAGATGTTCAGGTGTATTCTCAACTGTATGTATGTACAGTGGGTCTAAGGCGTATTATCAAAACTCCCGGCCCGGACGGAATTCACACTAAAATGGCCTGCGTACAAAATGCCCTTTTTCCACCCAGAAAAACCCAGAACATGGAATCACAGGACTCAGGCCAAACTTGGCCCAAGTTGGTGTGAATTCCATCTGGGGGTTTTGATAAAGCGCCTAAGGCGAACAGCACAATAGAAGAAACAACACAGCAGCAAGTATATAGCAGCATTTCCTTGCAAACGCTCATCGCTAATAGAGGCCGCAGGTGTTATTGAAGAACTAAAGAGGAATGCAGCGAACAATTTCGTCCACTTTCTCATCCCCAGTTCTGAAAACGTCCAGTTTGTACTGCGACAACAAGTTGCAGTCCAATGGAACCCCAAATTCTCGCTCAAACTCAGCATTGACGTCTTCCTCGTTTTCAACGAGCGTGTAGTCGCTGCATTTCTTGTGAAAATTGCTCACCGCCTTGGTCGTTTCCACTGCTCCTGCTTGGTTTCTGACGCCCTTCTTCAAGGCAGATTTAGCACGAAAGTAGTTTGGGAAAAGCGCTTCACACCTTCTCAGCATGGGCATCAACCGCTGATAGGGCAGCTGGTCGTAGTGGAAGACTTTTCCTCCGCGGTTATGGGTAAAGGCATACACACGTTTCGTCGCCAATTC
Source organism: Epsilonema sp. ZAB3_2 (assembly GCA_030247985.1). NCBI lineage: Eukaryota > Metazoa > Nematoda > Chromadorea > Desmodorida > Epsilonematidae > Epsilonema > Epsilonema sp. ZAB3_2. The sequence goes on from JASAMW010006248.1 coordinate 23,007, forward strand.
CACTGGGGAAAAAGCGTACTCCGCAACCGCTGCCAGAAAAGCCGATGGAGTCTTCTTCGTGGCGGAGCTCTCCAGCACTGATTTGGGTATCGAAACGCCACCACCAATAGCCTCCCAAGCTGTGGAATGCGACAAGTGCACCTTGCTCAGGTGCTCCAGTACTTTCGGCCTCGCATTTCGCGGCTTCTGCCGGTATCTCACGACGAGAATTTGTCTCGCAGTATTGTCGTAGAAAAATCGATGGAGCTGATCAGCTGACCTGTTGCTGTCTATTGTGGCAGCCTCCACCTTCATTTCCTCCAAGCGATGGAGCTGATCAGCTGACCTGTTGCTGTCTATTGTGGCAGCCTCCACCTTCATTTCCTCCAATCGATGGAGCTGATCAGCTGACCTGTTGCTGTCTAATGTGGCAGCCTCCACCTTTATTTCCTCCAATCGATGGAGCTGATCAGCTGACCTGTTGCTGTCTATTGTGGCAGCCTCCACCTTCATTTCCTCCAAGCGATGGAGCTGATCAGCTGACCTGTTGCTGTCTATTGTGGCAGCCTCCACCTTCATTTCCTCCAATCGATGGAGCTGATCAGCTGACCTGTTGCTGTCTAATGTGGCAGCCTCCACCTTTATTTCCTCCAATCGATGGAGCTGATCAGCTGACCTGTTGCTGTCTATTGTGGCAGCCTCCACCTTCATTTCCTCCAAGCGATGGAGCTGATCAGCTGACCTGTTGCTGTCTATTGTGGCAGCCTCCACCTTCATTTCCTCCAATCGATGGAGCTGATCAGCTGACCTGTTGCTGTCTAATGTGGCAGCCTCCACCTTTATTTCCTCCAATCGATGGAGCTGATCAGCTGACCTGTTGCTGTCTATTGTGGCAGCCTCCACCTTCATTTCCTCCAAGCGATGGAGCTGATCAGCTGACCTGTTGCTGTCTATTGTGGCAGCCTCCACCTTCATTTCCTCCAATCGATGGAGCTGATCAGCTGACCTGTTGCTGTCTAATGTGGCAGCCTCCACCTTTATTTCCTCCAATCGATGGAGCTGATCAGCTGACCTGTTGCTGTCTATTGTGGCAGCCTCCACCTTCATTTCCTCCAATCGATGGAGCTGATCAGCTGACCTGTTGCTGTCCATTGTGGCAGCCTCCGCCTCCATTTCCTCCAGCTTTTCGTGAACCTGGCGGATTTTCTGAACGGTCGGAAGCATGGCATCCACCTTACTGTTCACCTTAAACCAATACTATACCTATGCCAATGCTAATATGCCATACTATAAAAAGCACATTCTCCGGCTGCAACGCTCAAGATACAGTAATCCTAATTGGTCTGCTGCATGCGCATAATTTTACCGTTGCGATATCCTTCTGCAATGTCTGTAACATGCCCATGACATCTGTAGTGATCAAATTCTGCAGATTCTTGACCGACTGCATCACAGCAGCTGCTGACAGGCCGCTTGCAGGTTTCAAGCTCATCTAGAGATAGAGATAAACATATATACATAACATACATGCGATTGATAACATACCGTACGTACTTACATACATACATACGTACATACAAACATACAAGGAAAAGCCTAAGTACATTAATAGCGATAGCCATCCAACTAAGGCAAAAGGCGTAAGTACATAGGGTTGGATGTACGTAGTACGGGTGTGTGCGATAATAATAATGATAGCATGCGGTTGTATCTGTCATCATAACTGCACACGTAGTACCTGAGTAACGGAATGTACATGAACGAAACCATTCACCCTGCTGCAGTACCAGTACCCTACCTTTTCTCGCTTTTTCCGCATGTTTTGCATTTTGATTGATTCCAGTTTTCTCTTCTTGTTCATACGGGAAGGTGGCGGCTGCTTGACAGAATGCGACGAGCCAGACTTGCCGACTGTGGCCGTATTCGATCCGGCAGGAGAATCCGCACAAGCGCCGGCGATTGTCATTGAAGCAGTGGGGGATGAGCTGCTATTGTCATCAGTCTGCCAAAAAATATTAAAATGCGATGTCAGAAATTACAGCAACTAAACACGGTACTATACAGCAATACTGTATCCTGCCAGACATCGCGTTTGAAACTTGTAAACATGGGCATGAAAGAAAATTACTCACTCATTCATGACTATACTGATGGACATTACTGCTGTTTTAACGTATGCCATACCATACCCTGATTGTGCCAGAGACGAACGAGGATGAGGGGCTGCATGACACAACAGTCGCATGACTGATAGCTCCATCCGCCGCCGGCAATGGTTTTTCATCCTCTACATACAAAAAATTATTCATATTTATTATGTACCAAACAGTCTGCTTTGCTTTATTTTACATCCTGAAAATTTTTCATTGTTCTGATTTCACCGTTGAGAGTTTTGCAGCAGACAAGAAATTCTTCGGCTGACCACTGCTCTTCAAGGTCGTCGACGCAAATGCTGATTCGATTCTGAAGCTCATTGGCATGATCAACAGCTGCGTTCTGGCTTTCTGAACAACAAAACATATTTATGCACTGTACATAAACTTAAAGCAGGGTGGGGATAGGTGGGGAGACACCTCAGCTATTAATTCTCACCATGTTTCTGGACAACGTGGAAGCAGTGCGGCGAAGCATTTTCAACGGTGCCGCCGACTAATCTCGACCCTGTCACAGCGGTAGCCGATGCCGGTGAATCACGGCAAAAAATTCCGGACACCCATTCCTCTTTTTCTTTCATTCTGGCGTAGAAACAATCGACGGTTCTTACAGTTGTCCGCAGCACTGTACACCAATATGGTGAAACTCAAAAGCTGCAGAAATTTGATGGGCACTGTAATGTATTGTACACAACCTCTACAGACGTGTGCGCAACCCTTAAAACGAACTGTGGCAGCTATGTTTGGGACATGCCTAATTATTCTTTTCCGAGCACGGTATTATATTATGCATTTTAAAATTGAAGATACTTGTCTATAAATGATGCCTTACACTACCGTATTTTGGTCACTCACTAGCGCGTCATACGTTTTAGTTTGACCATTAGCCTGCCTTTCTTTTCTACCCTGCACGAGTCTTCCTACTATCTAAGTATGTGATATGAATCCTGCTGTGGGTTGCGAGGATAGACAAGGGACGAGCGAGCAGAGCAGGAGAGCGAGAATGACGAGCAGTGCGGATTCATTTACACACAAACTATGCCTACGTACATACTGTGTACTATGCGCCAATGCGCTTTCTGGTAGATGTTGTGGGAACGCAAAATTAGTGAGGATATTGATGGCAGGCCAGGCGCGGCGGCCGGCGGGGTAATAAATCTTTTGCGCAACTGGCAAAAGGGCGAAGACAGAAAAAAGTCCCGTGAAAAACTAACGTGGGCCCAAGACGTGACGTTAGTCTAAATACCGTATTTACCTGTGCATAGCCCCATGGGGCTATGCAAAAATGAGAGGTGCTATAGGGGGCTATGCATAGGGGGGGCTATGGATAGGGGGGGGGGGGGCTATGCATGGGACATTTTTTATGTTTTTAGAGGTGCGCAGAGGATACTTTTTAGGTCAAAAGCACGTGTTTTAGGGCATAATGAGGTCAAAACAGGGTTATTCTAGACAATACACCCCCAAGCAGGCTTATAGGTATCTCAGCTTGGTGTGGGAGTGGCTATGGGTACCTTATGACCAGCTTATGTAGGTAAGTTAAGTTAATGTACAGTACTGTACAGTACATATGGGGCTATGCATAGGGGGGGCTATGCTTGGGTCATTTTTTATGTTTTGCCAATATGGGGCTATGCATAGGGGGGGGGGGGGGGGGGGCTATGCATAGGGGGGGGGGGCCTATCCACAGGTAAAAACGGTACCGTGAGCAGAGTCCCGTCACGGGACTCTATTTTACGAACGGCCCCTTACGTACTGTACTGTACGTAAGTAAGTACTGTATGACTGATCGATCACCCCATCACAAATCCAGTCATTTTGCAAGTTGAAAACGCATTCAGCCTGCGCGCAAGCTGCCTGCGACTCGTCAAACCCATCTGAGCAACTGTCAAGGACGCCATTGCAAAACAAGTGCTTGGAGAAACATTCTCCAGTGGTTGCACACTGTTTGTGTCGCTTTTCGTCACAATCTTAAAGGGCGCAGTACATTCACGCATACGCACCATACCGCAAACCACGCAGTACATTTCGTGCACTGCAATGCATAGAATTACAGTTCGTTTTGCTGCATACCTGGCATCAAGTTTGGGCACTTCATAGTCTCTGGAACGCACTCCATCCAGCTTAGAGTTGATTTGCATTTCTGAAAGCCCCAGGGGCATTCCACCTCTAAATAATTGACCTGTTCACTGGGCCAAGTGAATACAGAACCACTATACGTACAGGTACATAGACAACTGAATCAGATCACAGAGATACAGCAGACCATTGCATTGGGCAGCCTCATCTGTCCAATCCTGACAATCCACAACGCCGTCACACCATCGCTCCAGTGAATGACATTCCCATTTGTTTTCACAACGAAATTCAGATGTCAAGCAAGCTGACCAGTGTTCGCACATTGCATCATTTTAAATAGTAGTGCGACGGGGCTCAATTCATTCGTCTTTGTATAAATGTACCCCACCTGAACAGTTGGTTTCGTCTGAACGATCAACACAATTCATTGTTCCATCACAAAGAGCTGTCACAGGAATCAGCTGATCCCCGCTCTCGCACATCCAAATGCCAGTGCGATTGGAGTAGTCTGAAACAAGCAACCAACCTCAAGGTTTACCAGTTGCTACATGAGCCAAAATCTGTCGTTGACAATCTCACTGATGATCAGTTGAATCCACTCAGCGCTGTGTGTCGTTACAACTGCTTCATAGGATCCATTGAGAGCGCACGGGTCAGTAGTGGAACTTGTCACCAGTCCAGCGATTACCCAACTAATGTCCCTTCCAAACTGATTGCAAACGATGGGACTGCCTCTTTCCACCTAAACATATCCGATGGGTGTACGTACATATGTATGTACATACGTATGTTACACGACAGCGCTTAGCAATGATCAGAAAAAGAACAACAACTAGTCTGTACAAAAAACTACTACGAACTCTCAGAAGAAGGTAACGTATACGTAGGACGTGCGTCTACTGTACATTGCAATTAGCAGCTCCAGTAACAGACGTCCAAGTTTTGCCTGTGGAATTCAGCCGGACTTCTGCAATCTTGGGATGCATGCCGTAATTTGGATCTATGCAAATCACAAAAAAAATTCAACGAGCGACGCAACTAATATGCATGCATGTGATAATAGTAGTGTATCGACATATAACGTACATACAGTGGATTAAATGCAAAACTTGCTTGTGTTGCATGTACCATTACCATGGATCGTGGTTCGGGAAATGCTGGATGGGTTTGTAAACGTCTGCTTTGTGATGGACCAACATGTACAAAGTATGGCGCAAGCGTGGATACCTTCGAAGTAAGTGGACCACTTCAGCGCCAAAGTACGGGCCACTTATTTAGAAAGTGTCCACGCTTGCGCCATATACCGTATTTACCGGTGCATAGCCCCATGGGGGTATGCAAAAATTGAGAGGTCCCATATGGGGGTATGCATAGGGGGGTTATGCAAGAGGGGGGGGGGGTATGCATTGGGCCATTACCATGATCGGGTTCGGGAAAGCGATGTTTAAACTCTGCTGGATGACCAACATTACAAAGTATGGCGCAAGCGTGATACCTTCGAAGAAATGACCACTTCAGCGCCAAAGTACGGCCACTTATTAGAAAGTGTCCAACTTGCGCTTGCGCCATATACCGTATTTACCGCGCAGAGCCCCTGATGGCGACGCAAAAATGAGAGTCCCATATGGTATGCATAGGTTATGCATAGGGGGGGGGGGGTTATACATGCTTTTATGTTTTGCCTATGGGGGTTTGCTTGGGGGGGGGGGGGGTTATGCATTGGGGGGGGGGGGGGGTACAATATGGGGGTATGCATTGGGGGGGGGGGGGATAAACACTTGGGGGGGGGGGGGGGGGGTAACCACCCGGTAAATACGGGACTTTGTACTAGTCCTACACATGGAGGTCCATTACAAAAACAGACGTCTACAACGTCAAATCCATCCAGCATTTCCCGGAATCACGACTCGGAGTACAATACAGAACACATACTGTTCAAGAATGACTGATCCGCAGCACCGTAGCCCAACAGAAAGCACCTGGTGCTATTTGACGTTGAAGCAGCTGGAGAGTCATGGAAAAGGCATGGCGCCTGCATCGCTCCACTGGATTCAATGGCAGTTACGAGTTGCAACACAGCCAATTCCCCATGGAAATGCTGGCGAATGGCGCCAAACCAACCCAGCGTTGGCTCGGCAGCTAAGCTGTCCGCGGCTAGCCCAACTTTGACAGACGCAGAGCTGAAACATCATTTTCACCGGTTTGCAACCATCCGATTGCTTGGTACAGATGGGTAGTTCTGTATTCCAATCAGGCCCAATAAGTACGCGCCTATGGACGAGTTGCGGTAACACGATTGGGTTGGGTCGATAGCGACCCCGCGGTATTTATAGTATAAATTATAATTCTGGGATCCATGCATTATTTATCTCAGGATCTAGCCAACGTAGCTCAAAGCGGTTAAAAATCTCTCGATAACTTTAGCTCGGATTAAAACCCTGCTGAAAATAAAAAACCCAAATCCTCCAACTTCCCCCCGTGGCGGAAAATCGCCAAACCAAGACCGCCTCCGCCTCCGCGCCCTCTGTGTCGAGAAATACAAATGTACTAAAATTTTACAATTTTTTCGATTATTCCACATAAATGAACAAGCCGCAAAAACTTTTTCATTAAAACTAGCTTCTTTTTTTGTTTCTTTTATCCCCGTCCAGAAAAGAGTCGTCTTCTTCCTCCCCCCCCCCCGCCCGATCCATTTTCCCCTTCCTTTTAAAACTAGCCTATCCTATGTAAAATTTGATGCAGATTTCAAAAATAGTATCGGTGCTTCAAAAAAATTTAACCCCTAGTATATAATTTTGCAAAATTTGTATATTTTTGACAATTTTTGTGTAGGGGCTAAATTTTTTTGGATCAACGATACTAATTTTGAAATCTACACCATATTTTACATAGGATAGGCTACTTTTAATGAAAAAGTATTTGCGGCTTGTTCAGATATGTTGACTAATCGAAAAAAAGTGTACATTTGTAGTACTTAAGGAATTTGGCGATTTCTCGACATAGAGGGCACGTAGACGCATGCGGTTTCTTTAATTTTCAATCCGAGCTCAAGTTATCGAGAGATTTTTAACCGCTTTGAGCTAGGTTGGCTAGATCCTGAGATAAATAATGCATGGGTCCCAGAATTATAATTTATACTTTAGTGAAAGTTTGGATCGGTGCCTGCAGGGTCGTCCACCTTGTTCAATCCTCTGCTGGGAGTGGAAAAGGAGCGAGTGAAAAGAAGAATTGACAAGAAATGACGTCGACGACCCCGCAGACACCGATCCAAATTTTCACTAAATACCGCGGGGTCGCTAACAACCAACCCAATCGCGTTACCGCAACGCGTCCATATTCAAACTTACCCAGCAATGCAGTTTCTAGCCGTCAGAACCAATTTAGCATTCAGCAATATTCCAGAGCAGGAGTGGCTCATGGCTCTGTCGTCCACAGTCAGGCGTACGTGTCCCATCTGCCAAGCACCGAACTGTTCCAGTGCGAAAAGCGTTCTCGGATACGAACCGCACATTTCGTAGTTGCACTTGAGCGAAACGCCGAAGCGCGCCTTGCAAGCAAACGGCTTCATATCATCCACAATTGACACCGCAGCGCCCATGGGAAGAATATCGTGCAGCTTGTACCATCCCTCTTTGAAGTGATCGACATCGGGTAAGCTGGATATTTTCACGTCGATTAGCGTCTTGTAGCCCATCGCTCTGCATGCATTGAGAGGCCAACTGCCATTCAGTAGCCAGTTCTCGCCACATACAGGTTTCCACACCGAGGCGAAATTCAACTGCAACATCTGGCCACTGGCCACATTGCTGTCAATTGCCAAGCTGATGTTGTTGTTTGTCCTGATTTCTTTCAAGCCAAAGCAATTTCCCTCATCATCTTGCTTTGGACAGTCGAAGATTCCATTGCAAACGTACCTCGGGGCTAGACACAGTGGTGGCAGTGTGTCCATGCATCGGTAGTGGTTGACATCCGGACAAGCGTGGTTGCTCGCTGGACAGATTTCCTCTTCGCTCTGCCCTGGACACTCCTGCACTCCATTGCAGAAAAACGGAACAGGGATCGCAACTCTGCTAGGACAGGAAAAGAGCAGAGGCGATGTGGAGGCGTGATGTCGTTTGACGGCCGGACAGTCACTTTCATCTGAGATGTCAATGCAGTGTACACGGCCATCACATTTCACGCGCGATGGCAAACACCACTGCACCGTCAGGTCAACTCTTTTGCAATGGTGAAAGGGCGCGGGGCATGTGGAACTACAGTTAGCAGCTTCATCCAATTTCGATGGACAGTCAACTTCGCCATTGCACCAAGTGGATATATGACGGCAAAAGCCATCACAATCATATTCGTCCTCATGGCACACCATTTTTTGACAAGTCCCTCTAGACAAAGCAATTCTGGTAATGCCAGCAGCTTGGCGTATAACTTTCTTAGGTCGACCTGTGGTGGTGTTCATGCCTGTTTGCCCAGGACCAAGCCTTCCAAGAATAGTGATAACGCCACTGAAACTGTCAGCTGAGCTCGATTCACATGGTATCCATGAAGACCTCGCGCAAATGTGACGACTTGCGTGTGATTGAAGCCGTCTAATCGCATTTGCAACTCTCCAGTGGTGTCAGTAAGTACAAAATCAAGCTGGAGGCAATGTGGATCAGCCAGTATTCTGAATGCTGGCGATGTCAGCTGAGCGAAATTGGATGCAGTTCTCAGTGATTTTGGAAGCTGCAAGCGCTGACTCCCAGGATTATCAGTGACCAGTTGAACCATGGAGCCTGCGCAAAAAGGGTGTCACTATCACGTGGTAAATGGATCAGATGATATCAACTGAACTTACCATCAAAATAATTCCCCTGGACCCATCTGAGCTGCATGTTTCCTCTTGCGTTTCGCTTCTCATAGCCGCAGATGCTAGGCTGACTGAAGTCACAGTTGACCGTGGGTTTTTTGGCTGCAACAGCAGAAAGAAACGTTTGCACAAAGATGCATCATCCCAAGGCATGATAGATGAGTTAGGTACCATCGCAAATGTCAGTGGTCTCATCCTGTCCATTTGGACAATGCGCGACTCCATCACATAGCAGCCAGGTCTCTAGACAATGGCCACTGTCGCACAAAAAGCCTGAGCATCGGATGGTCTTGGAATGCTGACGATGCTTATAGAATAGCTCAGCCTTGTTCACACCTACAGAAAATCTTAAATGTGGCGGCACTTTCCGCTGGTGAAACAGTTTGGCATCAACGTACGTACGTAGGTACCAACATGTACATACCATTCAGAACATTGTTTATCCAATCACTGTAAACATTCAACTTTAGAAAAGCGGGAGCTGGGTGAGAGTGGGACCTCATCTCTCCATATGGAGCCAATCCAACCAGCGTCCAACGGCCATTGGTCACTGGTCCACGAGCCAGCAAACCATTTCCGCCCTGAAATCACATAGAGCATGCCGCATGCATTTTTGTACATTACATAAAGATGAGCTGCAGTACATACTGCACGTATTCAGGGCTACCCACCCAGTGCGCTTTCATCCACTGGCTCTTCTTGACCGGAACAGCACACATGAAATTCTTTTCAGTGCAAGCAGAGCTGTTTTGCGTTGACATCTCAATGAGCTTGTAGCGGTCATCTTCAAACAGTTACTGCATATGCAAGCTCTAGCATGAGCGAGCACACCTGGTCAATTCTTTCAGTTGTTTATTGTTTCAATTTTTACCATCTTCTGAGCCATTTCTGACTGCCTTCGGCCAAATGGCAGTTCGATAAACCACATTTGGATCGTGCTCGTGCATTGAAAAGGAATGGTTGAAGCACGCCGGCTTGGCGTGATGACCGATTCTCACTGGAGGTTCCAAATGGACCATCGCCAAGTCATTCACTGGAGCTACAGCTCCATTCTTGATGCTGGGTGACGAACCGTAGTAGTTGATGCTGACAATTCTATGTTGACTAACCGTTGGACTCAGACTACTGGAAAGGCGCCATAAACCCGACAACGCAACACACGAGTCACATCTGAAAATTTAGGGATAATGATCGTCAGAATGCAAGCAGTACACAAATCCACCACATGCAATAAGGCGATTGGATTGGTCAGCGACCCCGCGGCATTTAGTGAAAGTTTGGATCGGTGTCTGCGGGGTCGTCGAACTTGTTCAATCATCTGGAAGCGTCAAAGGAGGGAGTGAAAAGAAGAATTGACAACAAATGACGTCGACGACCTCACAGGCACCGATCCAAACTTTCACTAAATGCCGCGGGTTCGCCATCGACCAACCCAATCGCCTTACCGCATATGGTGGATAGCGTGTGATATCTAACCGTGAAAAGCAGTTAGCCGTCGTGATCACCGCCTTCTCTGAGATCAACGTGCCAGAGCATCTGAATTCACCATTAGAAAAGATGGCGATGAGCCAAGGCCAACTGCCAACTCTGTTGCCATCATCGCTTTCAGTGGTCTTGATGAACAGCTGCTCGAACGGAACTGACGTAGTGCCGCAAGCTGTAAAAAATTATCGTGACTACTCAGAAACCCGTGAGTTTGATGTTTCATATGCGCATGCGTAGCGTACCGTGCACGTCACTGGCTCCAACTCTCCATCCACTTATCTCGTTGGAAAGACACAGCGTCTCATCTTCGCCATTGGGACAATCGGGATAGCCATCGCACAGCTTGAACGGGCTCACGGTTTTCAGATGCATAGAACATGCTGAACAGAACACCACACGTATCCATGATGGCAGTTCTACAGGTTCATGCCGCGTTCACCAGACGTCCGTAAATCCGTCGTAACGTCCGTAAAAATGTTATCTAGGAGTACACGGTTGTTTGCGGTGTGCCATGTACTCCTAGGCCTAGATACGCTTTACGGATTTACGGACGGGCGTAAGGATTTACGGACGTCTGGTGAACGCGGCATCAGACGATCAAGGATAAATTTCAATAGTTGCATACGTACGTACAGCAATCCAACTCGTCTGATCGGTCATCACAATCGATAGTTTTATCGCACCGCTTTTCGACTGGTATGCAGTTTCTGCTTTCGGTACATTGAAAGCCGCTGATCATGCAACCTCAAAACATAATGCCATCCTCAGTAACTAAGAGCATCAAAATCGCGCTGCATTTTCATTGGGGCGCTACACACCTGAACTCCGAGCGCTGACCATGCTTCAGCAAGTAAAATCACCGAGTTAGCACCAAACTCGCTCCGTTTACTGGCTCGGAACTTTCTCGGAGCACGTGTGTAGCGCCCCACTGGCTTACTGCATCGGGAAAGTTCATCTGATCCATCTACACAATCAACAGTGCCGTCGCACCATTTGCTATGGTGATGACATCCTCTGCCAGAAGCAGAGGCGCATTCGAAATGGCTTCTATTGTCACAATCTATATGCATAAGCAAGCACAAGTTTAAACTTTCACATACCGTACATGCAGTGTGACGTTATCTTTGTGTTCTCACAGCAGTTTTGTTCATCCGAGCCATCGAAGCAGTGCTGAACACCATCGCAGAGTTGAGCCTCATCATAACAAGTGCCATCAGGACATCTGTGCATATGGGAGGGGCAAGAAGCGTGAAACTGAGTCGCCGCTGTGCAGTTGTACGGCTCGTCAGACGCATCGGAACAGTGCACGACGCCATCACAAAATGCCTCCACTGGTAGACAGTCGCCGTTGGTACATTGAAACACATTTGGAGGTTGACAAACAACTGCAAAATAAGCAAAAAAGATTCTAAATATTGTCATTGAGGTGGATGATGGTGCTATTATGTGATGGTAGTGGAGTGGTACTGTGGCATATGAACCGAATGATCGATACCAAGAGCTGATGAACTGGAACTATTGCCAAAATCGTCGTCAAACGATTCCCACTCCAGCTGTAAGTGGCCACATGGATCTTCTGTTGGTGAACAAGCTGCAAAACAGATGGAGCGTACATAGCGAAAAACAAATTCAATGAAATCAAATCAGGCCCAACAAAGCATCAAAGAAAAGTCTTTTCACAGCATCCGTCTTCATCCCTGCCGTCCATGCAGTCAGTGGTGCCATCGCATCGCTTCTCCAGTGAAATACAGCGCAAGCCACCGTCACATCTGAACATTGTAGAGACGTCGCAAGGACATCGCAACTCGTCACTGGAGTCGGAGCAGTCGGAAACCCCATCGCATATGCCAGAACTGGAGATGCATTCGCCAGAACCGCACAGAAACTCATCCGGGTTGCAATCTATGCACCGCCATGACTCCCAAGATAAAGATACCACTTTAAACGTTAAAACTTTAAAACGTTGTATTGTTTAGCGGTGTTTAGCTTACCGCAAAATAATTCATCTGCTTCTGACATCGTGCAATGAACAGTGCCATCACAGCGCAGAGATAATGGAAGGCACAGCTCTTCCTCAATGCATCGAAATTCGTCTGGCTGACAGGCTGCAAAATGTGTATACACTTAGCAATGCTACAGAAGCGACACTGTACTATACGTACGTACGAATAACGTACTCCTGTATCTATGTACATATGCATGATAAACGTCGGTGGTATAGACCAAGGTTATTGCTTGCTACCACCGGCTTACTGCAGTTGAATTCATCAGCTCCGCCATTGGGACAGTCGTACACGCCATCGCAGATTTGGCTGGTATTGATACACAGTGGTCCTGCAGAAGAACCAATGGTTCCTGGGCACAGGTACTCAGAGAATGAGCACACTAAAGACATATACATATCATCTCGGTTTACATGGTAACAGCAACAGGAACAAAAGCAAGGACAGTCAAAGAAACAGCAGATTAGATTGTACCGCAATTTTCATCAGCAGGAACGTCAGGAGAACATTCTTCCTTTCGTCTAATGCGGTCAGCTGAAAAATGATCGCAACGCATGTGCTGGTACATAAAGATAGCCTGTACATAAGCACCAATGACATCCAATAGCAGTACCAATGGCCTGTACACAGAAGCACCAATGACGATTATATAGTCGTGGGGTTTTACTGCACGTACAACAACAGGGACAGTCACCAAAAGCCAAAACAAAGCACAGGATGCAAATCACATAATAGGACTACTATGTACAGAACATAAAGGGTAGGACAAAACATCAGGTAAAAGTCACGGACGTAACGTGCAACAGGAAACATGTAAACACTTACAAACGAAGGACGACACAGGACAGAGCACAGGATGTAAAAAATCACAATCACACGGCACAGCCAAACATTCACGGTCACTTCACATGTTGCTTGAGCCAAGTGGAAATATGCATGTGCCTCCGAATACCGACTGCTAGGTGATTGTGCTACTTCCAGCAGAGGGTGAGGGTGTCGTTGCAGCTTCTAAAGGCAGCGTTATGCAAATGGGAAAGCGTGGAAGGAATTATGCAAATTGAAGCATAAAAGAAGTGCAATAAAAGCATATCATTGTCTTACTGTTGAAATTTGCGCAATCGAATTCATCTTCGCCGTACTCGCAATCCCTCCGACCATTGCATTTCTGTTGAGCTGGAATGCAGTTGCCCATGGCACAGGAAATCTCCGTCGGAGCACATCTGGGTGGTGCGGCAGCAAATTTCGAGCCTACACATCGCAGCTTTTCGCAAAGTGCACCACATACAGTACGTAAGCGGCAAGTGTTTTCTTTTGTTCAAGTTGGGCGCATTGACATTTAGTGGCATTCCTCTGTATGAATTGCATACGTACCAAGAACTCCTAGGATCCAATCATGGAACATGGCCACCCTACTGTACATGCCAGGAGTCATGGGCTTAGCGCACGAGTAGCCCCTGCTGGTCACACCTACCACTGTCCATCTGCCGTCCTGTTCTTGACACAGCAAAGGTCCTCCACTGTCGCCCTGTAATTAGAGCAATCGAAAACAGTCTAATATAGTTGAACAAATAGGGTACTGTGGGGTAATCCCGAACACGGGGGTAAACCCGGACACCTAATATATCAGTAAACCATACGACCGATTGAGACAAGTATTCTACCAATCGATTCCTTGAACTCTCCTCTTTCAAATGAACTACTATGTTCGTCATTTGCTGAAGCGGCAAGTTCAAGAGAGCTTTGGTGTCCGAGTTTACCCCACAGTACCCTACGTAGTCGAAGACACATAACAGAGCGCAAATTGACGCTGCACCTGACACGCATCCTTTCCTCCGTCCGGATAGCCGGCGCAAATCTGGGAGTCGATCAGCTTGTAGTCCACATTGATGGTGGGGAACTTCTGGCATTCCTGCGTCGTCATCACTGGCAGTTGGACCTGCTGCACCACATCAGCTCCATGCTGCTTCCAGCCCAAAGAGCCCAACCCCACCACAAAGCAGCGTTGAGCTACGCTGCTTTTAGGCGCCAGACTGAAGGTTTTGGGTGGCAGACACGCCGGGAGGGTGTAGGGACCAAAGGTCAATGGGCGATGGAGTCTCAAAATGGCCATATCGTGCTGTCCGGACTTTGGATCGTACATGGAGTGGCGGATGATGTGACTCACGCCGCGCCACTGGTCGTACGGACCGTAGGAGGAGTTGCGAAAGACCCCCACTCGCACTGCTAGGCGCTTGGCCAGCTGAGAGGTGGAAGAGAACTGGAGACTGGAGTCCAGTTGGATGTCTGGAGGTGAGTCCTGCACATCTTCATCCAGATCCGAATCCGGTTCGAATGGAAGCGGAAGCGAGCTGATGGAATCGTGAAACACCAGGCTTGTCCTGAGAAAGAGTATCGTATTATTGATCTGTCCTGAGGACGCAAGACATGATGGAATAGTCTTTAGCGCGGGTGTACTCTATTAAGACATATAAGCACAAGAGAAGCAGTTTGAAAAATTGGGCAGCCAGTGCGTGAGTCGAACACGCAACGCAGAACGGGATTACGCCCCTATTATTATTTATTATCTATTATTATTATTTATTGATCTGTCCATAAAGGTGCTATACGTACTTACGTTGTTTCAGAATAGTACGCACGTACTGTACGTACTATAGTCTGACCAGAGAGAGTTGGCTATGGGACTCAAGTCGTACTGCGTAGTTTGCATGTACCTCTGCTAAATAAGAGTACACGAAGCACCGACAAAAATATCCGCAATGGTGAATCTATTTTACGCAACGCGCCTTGAATGTCATAGCCAACTCTTACTGTCCATCTATAGTGGCAGTACTACGTAGCCTACGTAATTGCAAAAGTAAAGTGGCCCTATTCCTCATTTGTAATATTTTCGTGTGCGAAAGTGTTGCAAATTAGCTTGTAGACCGACACGTACGGTTTGAAGCAATGCGCAGCCGTGAGTATGAACTGCGGATGAATGACAGTGCCGCCACACCACTGGCTCTTGTCGTTGTAGATGGCTGCATAGAAAGGCCAAGAGCCCATCGCCGCTTCCTCTCCGCCCACGATACGATGAGTGGCAGGCTGTTTCATTGGTGTGAAACCGCATTCTAAAGGCCACCGCACCATCCCGTATACAATAAATTTAGTAATTGATACATCGGTCGCTGTCTATGTACTAACGTCATGCAATGCTGACCAACCTTGACTGTGACAGCTCATCACAAGGACGCTTCTGCTGAGACAGGTGGTTTGGAAGCTGGGCAGAAACGGTGTATTTTCTGGCTGGATGGCGTTGGGCGTTTGCAACTGTCGATAGTAGCTGGAGTGAATGAGACTCGCGTCTACCGTGTCCGATTGAATCTTGATGTCACCGAGATCTCTGTCGAACATAGTACGTACGCAGTTCACTAAGAGTTCGCTATGGAACTCAAGTCGTGTTGCGTAAAATAGATGCACAACAATTGCGGATTTCTGTCCGTGCTTCGTGTACTCCTATTTAGCAGAAGTACATGCAAACTACACACACAGGACGACTTGAGACCCATAGCCATACTATAGTCAATTGAACTCTCTGGCCATACTATAGTCAATTGAATAATGCGTTGTTCGTACGTACCTTTTCAAATTTGCCCCCCGGAGCCGTCCTCCCTTTTTTTGGGGGGTGGGGAGGGCTGCACCCCCTGGGGTCCCCCGGACAAACGGTTGCCCATTTCCCGCCAAAAAAAAGGGAGAGAAAGCCCGCACGCTAGGGAGGAGGAGAGGAGCCTCCCGCGCCCCCCAGACCCCCCGGGGGAGGGGGGGCGCGCGCTCTCCAACATCACTGCAATGAAGAAATCAAGGTAGACGCGATAGCGGAACCTCGAGAGGCTCACGAACGAGGATCCGCCGCGTCCCACCTTACTTAGTCATGTGTAAATAGGAGTGACAGAAATAAAAACACACATTTGCTCATAACTCCCGAGCCAAGAGGCGGATTCAGCTGAAATTTTGCAAGAAGATGCCCCCTATGGGTACGTATCTGCTGGCAAAATTTTAGCTAGATCGACCTGCTGGTTAGGGCGCTACGGGCGAAAAACTTATTTTTGAATGATGTCACGCTTTTATGTACTGAAAAACTGTTCCCACCGTAACTTTTCAACGAGTCGTGGGATCGAGCTCGGTTTTTTTTTAAAAGATGGGAAATGTAAAGATCTTGGGAAAGTGGTCCGAGCACTTTTTTCGTTTAAGGCCTCTGACACCCTTAAAATTGCGATTTTGTGGTAAAAATAGTTGCAAAGTTAGCCAGCATACTCCTCCCTGGATTTTTTTCAGATATGACTGGTATGTACACCAAAAGATAGATCTCACTCTACTCTCGATGAGACTTTTTTTAGATTTTTAAAATTCGCTTTGGTTCTCGAGTTATGAGCTGTCGAAGTTGGCTGTTTTTATGTTTGGCTTTAGCAATACTTAAGGATGCGACAGACAGGTGAAAGAATGCCTTCTGCGTTGTTGAGGTCACATATAGCATACCATTCGATTCGTCCTCAAAAGATCTATTGATTGCTGGCCACTGCGACAGGGTCATGCCTGATTCACATAGTAAAAAATGCATTCACATAGGGGAATGTCGCAAAAAGGTGTTATTCTTTCAAAGTTGACGACTTGTAGGCTTGTGACATACCATTAGATTCGTCTAAGCAAGATCTATCGATTGGAAACAATTTCTACATGCTCGTTTCCAATATGCCTGATTCACATAGTTTTTAGTTATTCACGTAACATACATAATTATAAAAGAAAACAAAATTAGCTAAATGTAGGCATATGGGATACCATTCGATTCGTCTTCAAAAGATCTATCGATTGCTACCCACTGCGACATGCTCATGCCTGATTCACATAGTAAAAAATGCGTTCACATTGATGAAAGGCCCAAAAAGGTGATATATTCTTCAGTTTGGCGATTTGTAGGCATGTGACATACCATTCGATTCGTCTTTGCAAAATCTATCAGTTTTGAATAATTTCTACATGCTTGTACCCAATATGCCTGATTCACATAGTTCTAATGTATTCACATAGGCACAAATAAAACAAAAATTGGCTAAATGTAGTCATGTGATATACCATTCAATTCATCTTGACAAGGTCTACCAAGACTACATAAGGGAAGAGAGACTATGCCAGCTAGTATTGGCTTCGTGTTTCATGCTACGGCCGTTTTGGTCCCAATCGGGGGCCCGGGGCCCCCGATCGGGGGCCCCTATAAAATGCATGCAAAAGTAGAGATGTGTTTCTTTTCGTTTTCGTTTTCTTTCTTTCTTTTCACACGCGGGGTCCCCGATTGGGGGCTAATAGCCAATAGGAGCTGGCATAGTCTCTCTTCCCTTATGTAGTCTTGGGTCTACCTATTTCTTGCATTTCTTACTAACCACCTCCTCGCTCATACTGATTCACATAGTCTAAGGCGTCCCTTCCTCACCGGATAACGAAAAGGATGGGGAAATCCCCGTCCCGTTTGCGTCCCTTTTTGTCGAAAAGGACCGCGGAAATTCCTCCAATAAACCCAACAGACAGAATAAACTTGTGCTGTCAATCAGCGCGAGCTGTGTTGGCTGGGGCAATAAACGATGGGCGCTGGTCAATAGAAGTGTGTTTCTGTCTTCTCTTTCCTCCCTCCCGCGCCACTAATTAAAGTTAATCCCTTGCCTCACATCTTACCGCCTCCCCCTCTTCATGTACTAAAAACTTTGCCAGCGAAGGGGTAATAAAACGGTCCTTTTCAACTAAAAGGACTGCAAAAAGGACGGGGATTTCCCCGT
The DNA here is from genome assembly GCA_030247985.1 of Epsilonema sp. ZAB3_2. Lineage (NCBI taxonomy): Eukaryota > Metazoa > Nematoda > Chromadorea > Desmodorida > Epsilonematidae > Epsilonema > Epsilonema sp. ZAB3_2. The sequence continues at coordinate 41,353 of JASAMW010006248.1, forward strand.
CCCTCACAGGGATTTTGGTTATCCGGTGAGGACGCTCCGCCTAATCAAATTCACATAGGCTCAATTCCACTCAAAAACAAAGAAATGTCCTGTGTAATTTATAATGTATCTCAAAGTTCCACTAGCGCATCTCGTCAACTCGAGCTCGGTTTATTTTTAAAGAATTGCATTGCATGTGTTATGCACATTCACATACTCAATCTCCTCTCAAAAACATAAAAAATGTTCCATGTATGTATGATGTATCTCGAGGTTCCACTAGCACATCTCGTCAACTCGAGCTCGGTTTTTCAAAGATTTGTATGCATTTGTAATGCACATTCACATAAGGCTCAATTCCTCTCAAAAACATAAAAATGTCCCATGTAGGTACATGTATCCCCTAATTTACGTATATAATGTATCTCGAGGTTCCGTTAGCACATCTCATCAACTCAAGCTCAGTTTTTAAAAGATTTGTGTGCATGTGTTAAAACAAAATGTATCGATTGGGAACAATTTTGACATGCTTGTATCCTATATGCTTCTCACATTTCAAGTAGACGTGGCAGGAACCAGTGGAGAAGTGCTCCTAAGGAGCACGAAGGAAGTGAGCGAGAGGCTCACTAGCCTGCAGATGCTTATGGGGTTGACGGCGCAGAAACCAGAAGGTTCCAACCACCCATCGCTGCCGAAACTTGCTACCCCTCCGAGTTGACAGCCTCTCGCACAATCTGCTGCTGTCTGACTGGTGCGGGCATACTTTTGCCCATTCCCAATCATGGCAAACAAAACTCTTCAATGACCTTTGTTGCCTCTCGCCTGCTTCTTTATGCCTGATCGCATGCAAAACGCCTGGATCCAAACCATAATATTTGGTCACAAAACTAGGTAATTAAATTATATGTATGTAAACATGTACATGCTGGTACATAATATGGTGCAACAAAAAACCTTGAGCATTAGTTCAAAGACAAAAAAATGTGATGTTTCCTCAAGAGTAGAAAGAACATACATACTTAGATACCCGTAAAGATTTCATGTCATATAGCTTATAGCTTATAGCTGTTTATCCTGAACAACAGCAAGTGATAACTTCAGCTGAAACTTGATTCCAAAGCCGATATTTTGAATCGAGAAGATCGAACCCTGGTGGACCTCTCGCCTTCTATTTGGCAAGAAACGTGTGAAACGGCTGGTCACATTGGAGGCCATTATTGAATGGGTACGTACTACATGCGAATGCACATGCGAGAAAGAATAAACATACGTACAATACATACTTATTCATAACGCTGCATGGATCAGGCATACAGAAGCAGGCGAGAGGCAACAAAGGTCATTGAAGAGTTTTGTTTGCCATGATTGGGAATGGGCAAAAGTATGCCCGCACCAGTCAGACAGCAGCAGATTGTGCGAGAGGCTGTCAACTCGGAGGGGTAGCAAGTTTCGGCAGCGATGGGTGGTTGGAACCTTCTGGTTTCTGCGCCGTCAACCCCATAAGCATCTGCAGGCTAGTGAGCCTCTCGCTCACTTCCTTCGTGCTCCTTAGGAGCACTTCTCCACTGGTCATACACTCAAAACTCCATTCGAGCACCCCCCCCCGCTCCCCCCCCCCGCCCCGCACACCCCAAAACACCTCCACCCTCAAACCCCACTGACAGTACCGTATTTACCTGTGCATAGCCCCCCTATGCATAGCCCCCCCCCCCCCCCTATGCATAGCCCCATATTGGCAAAACATAAAAAATGCCCTATGCATAGCCCCCCCCCCCCCCCCCTATGCATAGCCCCATATGTATTGTAGGGTACCTGAACCTACCTATAGTACAAATTATATTTCTGGGACCCATGCATTATTTATCTCAGGATCTAGCCAACGTAGCTCAAAGCGGTTAAAAATCTCTCGATAACTTTAGCTCGCCTGGAAAATAAAAAAAACCGCATGCGTCTACGTGCCCTCTGTGTTGAGAAATCGCCGATTTCCTTAAGTACTAAAAATGTACTAAATAGGTACACTTTTTTCGATTATTCAGCATAAATGAACAAGCCGCAAAAATTTTTTCATTAAAAGTAGCCTATCCTATGTAAAATTTGGGGTAGATTTCAAAAACAGTATCGGTGTTTTAAAAAAATTTAACCCCTAGTATATAATTTTGCAAAATTTGTATATTTTTCACAATTTTTGGGTAGGGGTTAAATTTTTTGAAACACCAATACTATTTTTGAAATCTGCATCAAATTCTACATAGGATAGGCTACTTTTAATGAAAAAGTATTTGCGGCTTGTTCAGTTATGTTGAATAATCGAAAAAAGTGTACATTTTTAGTACTTAAGGAATTTGGCGATTTCTCGACACAGAGAGCACGTAGACGCATGCGGTTTTTTTATTTTCCAGGCGAGCTAAAGTTATCGAGAGATTTTTAACCGCTTTGAGCTACGTTGGCTAGATCCTGAGATAAATAATGCATGGGTCCCAGAAATATAATTTGTACTATACATAAGCTGGTCATAAGCTACCCATAGCCACTCCCACACCAAGCTAAGATGCCTATAAGCCTGCTTGGGTGTGTATTGTACTAGAATAACCCTGGTTTGACCTCAATTATGCCCTAAAACACGTGCTTTTGGCCTAAAAAATATGCCTCTGCGCACCTCTCAAAAACATAAAAAATGTCCTATGCATATCCCCCCCTATGCATAGCCCCCCCTATGCATAGCCCCATATAGGACCTCTCAATTTTTGCATAGCCCCATGGGGCTATGCACAGGTAAATACGGTAGTGGGCTACACACGTGGTGAGTAAACTCACGGTGAATTCACCAGTGAGTTGGAAGTTCGTGTATATATTTATTTGGTGTTTTTATTTTTCGTGTAGAGCATTCTCACTTGCTCCCAAGCGCAAAATTTTTCTCATGTGTTCAGACGACGGTGAGTTTCAAACTCACGGTAAACTCACCGCCCTCCCTAAGCTTCATCGCATACTTATGGGGAATTCCCCGTGAGTTTACTCACCACGTGTGTAGCCCACTACTATGCCATGTGTGAGTTTACCGCAATGCTTCTCATCTTCCCCGTTGACGCAATCAGTCTGCCCGTCACAAACTCGCAGCTTTGATATGCATCCCCCGTGATCGCAAACGAAAGTCTGCTCAGGGTCAGCTCCTTTGCAAGATCCTGCAACAACAGTACTGTACATATCGCTAGTTATGACGTACGAATTTTTATAAATTTTTGAACGAACAACATTACCGCATTGATTCTCATCGCTGAAGTCCATACAGTCCAGAATGCCATCGCAAATTTTCTGAGGATTTGACTTGGACAGAAAGTCCGCACATGCTACAACAAAATACAATATCGCAACTGAAGTCCAAAAATTGATAAGTCAACTTACTGCAGTTAGCCTCATCAGACAGATCAGTACAGTCGGGCTTCCCATCACATCTGGCGCTTCTTGCAAAACAGGGGCCGGACTTACATTGCAACTGATGAACGCTGTCACAAACTGAAACAGAAAATCACGTTTGTCTATCCAGACTCAAAACTGAGTTGAAAGAAACAAAATTGATGATGTGGTGTGACACCGCAATTTTTCTTTTCATCCGACTTGTCCAAGCAGTCAGCTTTTCCATTGCAAAACGCTGACCATGGCTTGCAATAACCGTCATCGCATTTGAACTGTTTGTCAACATTGCAAGCTGCAACACAATATAGAATCGCATGTTTTGTAAGACAGTAAGCCTCGAATCGAACATTAGTTATTGCTACACAGGTAATAGCCCTTACTGCATCCAGCTTCGTCTACATATTTCTTGCAGTCAAAAACACCGTCACATCGTCTCTGATCGCTTATGCACTCCGTCGAGCCAGTCAAAGTTTCGCAGCGGACGGAAAACCCAGGTGGACAACCTTCAAAAGCAGGTACACAGCCAGGTTTTACAACAATGGAATGAAAGGCTTGAAGGGATATTTTGTGAGGCAAGCATGAGGGCGTACGTACTGGTCTTGGTGCAGCCAGCTGGCTCATCTGATCCATCAGAGCAATCATTTCTGCCATCGCACCACCAAGATTTCGACACGCATTTGCCATCACTTTGACAGTGAAATTTGTCTTCAGGGCAAGCTATAATCATGTTGATGTTTTATACAAATATTACCCCCCAGAGCCCAAATAATAATGCCCCCTGTGTATGTACATACAGACAGGAGTGTGTGAAATCCGTACTGCAATTCTGGAGCTCATCTTCTCCAGAGGGACACTGTCTGAAGCCGTCACACACTACAGAAGCAGACACGCAGGTGCCATCACCGCAAGCGAATTCCAAAGAGGTGCAATCTAGAAGAAATCAACACATAGACTATCTCAGACGGATTCGAAATAAACAATACTTTACGTGCAATGTGCAATACAATCTCGGCCAGATATGGCATAGGGTACTATGGGGTAAACCCGGCCATGGAAAAATCCGGCCACGTAAGTTTCAGGCTTGCATATTCAGCAACCATTGCACCGATTAAGACAATATGATTTCAATCGATTCCTTGAACTCTCCTTTTTCAAATGAGCTGCTATATATTTGGTTCACCATTTGCTGAAACAGCAAGCTCAAAGGAGCTAAAGTGGCCGGGTGTTCCCCATAGTACCCTACAAGACAGGTACGAGGTTACTGCAGTGTGCTTCGTCTGAGTTGTCTGTGCAGTGTGGTCTTCCATCGCACTGTTGATGAATGGGAATGCACTGGCCATTGTCACAACGGAACTGGTAGGACTTGCAAGCTCAAATTGCATACATACAGTAGAAAAGCAAACGGTCAATGAATGCCATTGACTATTATTTCCAGCTGATGAGCGATTGCTCAACTCACTGCAGTTTTGTGGCTCATCCGACTTGTCCAGGCAGTCCTCGCGATGGTTGCACCAGTTTTTGATGTAGCTTTTGCACAGGTATTTGTCACATCGGAACTCGTACTCACTGCAGTCGCAATCAAACTCATCTGGAACATATCTTTCCACCATAAAACTGCATCAAAGCACCAGAGTGGCACACAATTTATTTGGTAACACGGCTTTACTCATGTACCGGAGTAATCTCCGCAGTCGTTGTTTCCATTGCATCTGTCCGTGGGTTTTCTACAGTATCCTCCCTTTTGACAGCGAAAGTCCGTAGCGGCACAGGTGCAGCCAGCTTCATCGCTTTTATCACCGCAATCGAACGCGTAGTTGCAGAAGTAGCGGGCGGGAAAACACTGCCCAGTTCCACACTGCTTGAAGCTGTCTGGACAGGCTAGAATCCAACAAACCCTTGCACGGACAGGGTACTATCTATCTACTAACAAATAGGGCTGATGTCTGTGTGTGTGTGTGTGTGTGTGTGTGTGTGTGTGTGTGTGTGTGTGTGTGTGTGTGTGTGTGTGTGTGTGTGTGTGTGTGTGTGTGTGTGTGTGTGTGTGTGTGTGTGTGTGTGTGTGTGTGTGTGTGTGTGTGTGTGTGTGTGTGTGTGTGTGTGTGTGTGTGTGTGTGTGTGTGTGTGTGTGTGTGTGTGTGTGTGTGTGTGTGTGTGTGTGTGTGTGTGTGTGTGTGTGTGTGTGTGTGTGTGTGTGTGTGTGTGTGTGTGTGTGTGTGTGTGTGTGTGTGTGTGTGTGTGTGTGTGTGTGTGTGTGTGTGTGTGTGTGTGTGTGTGTGTGTGTGTGTGTGTGTGTGTGTGTGTGTGTGTGTGTGTGTGTGTGTGTGTGTGTGTGTGTGTGTGTGTGTGTGTGTGTGTGTGTGTGTGTGTGTGTGTGTGTGTGTGTGTGTGTGTGTGTGTGTGTGTGTGTGTGTGTGTGTGTGTGTGTGTGTGTGTGTGTGTGTGTGTGTGTGTGTGTGTGTGTGTGTGTGTGTGTGTGTGTGTGTGTGTGTGTGTGTGTGTGTGTGTGTGTGTGTGTGTGTGTGTGTGTGTGTGTGTGTGTGTGTGTGTGTGTGTGTGTGTGTGTGTGTGTGTGTGTGTGTGTGTGTGTGTGTGTGTGTGTGTGTGTGTGTGTGTGTGTGTGTGTGTGTGTGTGTGTGTGTGTGTGTGTGTGTGTGTGTGTGTGTGTGTGTGTGTGTGTGTGTGTGTGTGTGTGTGTGTGTGTGTGTGTGTGTGTGTGTGTGTGTGTGTGTGTCTGTGATGCGAAAAACTCGCTCAGTTTTGCAGCTACAGCGTTCACTGATGGCTCATTCGAAAGCTTATAAGCCCAAGGGCGCCAGGAAGCCCTTCGATTTTTGATTTGATCAGCCGATCACCAATAATCGATCGATAATCGATATTTTAGTACTAAAAGCGCGCAGATTCGCTCACACTCACTCAATTTTGCAGCTACAGCGTCCATCTAGGGCTCTTCAAAGAGCTTATGCCCTCGAGGACTCCAGAAAGGCCTTCGATGTTTGATCTGATCAGCCGATCACCAATAATCGATTGATAATCGATATTTTAGTACTAAATGCCGCAGAAACCAAACGACGCAGGTTTTCAAGCCAGCGTTAGCAAATGGTCACGCCCGAAAATGCACACGGGAATAAAACCCGAGATGCGCTAAAGGGTTGCCAGATCTGCAAAAGGGTTGCCAGACTACATGCACCATTTTCGACTGATGCTGTGCAAGGTTGTCACATCTATGCGGAAAAGGGGTTGCCAGATCTGCCATCATAGGGTTGCCAAATCTGCGATAGGGTTGCCAGATATGCAACTTTTAGCCAACTACCCAAAATGGTTGCCAGATCCATAATAAGTTGACAGATCATGATCTACAACAGGGTTGCCAGATCTGCAAAAGGGTTGCCAGATTTGCAAACGGGTTGCCAGATGCATAGAGATAGTCTCCTTTACTGCTGCGAAGCTGCAAAGGGCCACTGGTGGGGCAAATCCGGCCAAGGAAAATTCATCCACCTAAGTTTCAGGGATGTATGTCTCAGCAAGCAACCAGTGGAGTATGGACCGATTGAGACAAGTACGTAAGTAACGATGGGGTCTATTCCTTGATGAACTCTCCTCTTTCAAATGAGCTATCTGGTTCATCTTGCTGAAACAGCAAGTTCACGCGAGCTTAGGTGGCCGGTTTTACCCCACAATACCCTAATAGGTAGTGGAGTGAGCAAAGCAATTCGGTCAAATAGTGGACTAGAGAAAAACATAGTAATAGAAGATTACTGCAGTTCTTCTCATCCTCCCAGTCTTCACAATCATTTCGGTTGTTGCATTGGCTGAACCTGCTGATGCATTTTCCAGTATTGTTGCACAAGATTTCATCGTCCTTGCAATCTGCACGAGCCAAATAAAACAATTCAATGACTAAGAATACAGAAATATGGAAGCCGTGAGTCAGTAGAGTACCTAGGGTACGTACATACCGCAAAATCTCTCATCACTGAAATCGTCTTTTCCACAGTCATTGATACCGTCGCAACGGCTGGAATTACTGACGCAGAGCTGAGTTGAGTTGCAGATGAAATCAGAGGGGTGACAGCCTCAAAAACAAGTTTCCCTCCATGGCACAACAAAGGCATGCTTTAGGCCTTGGCCTTACCGACTTACTTTGCATGCAAGAATCCGCAGGACTGGTTGCAAAGCGATTGCAGTCTATCGAGGAGCCAAAAACGGTGCCGTGAAATAACTTCTGGCAATTCTTGTACACACCTACAAAATCCATACTGTCCATTACTCCATAACACGTCGCAGTCATGTTGGCTCTTCAGAAAGCGCTTACGGTTGCACAATGGCAAGCACACGTTGAATGGGGCTTGCAGGAGCTCATCGCAGTAGGGTTGCAGCATGTAGCAGGTCAAATTCTTCACTTCTGGATCACAGTTGGAGCTTTCCAACACCTGTAAAGTAGCAATGAACGAGGTCGCATTTAGCGATGCGCACAAGTAGTAGCGCTTTTTGTTGAAAAACTTGTAAAGCTTTGCAAGAAAAACGCTACTACGTGTCGCAAACTGGCAGCATACTGGGCCCATGATTATTGCGCATGCCCACAGAGTAGGTTGTACTGTAGGTGGAATTTTCTTCAGACACAACCGCACAGGACAGAGAAAAAGAAGGAGAACACAAACAATAATAAAACGTTGAACACAAAAGCGCGCAGACAGGAAATTGACATCATCCAATACACTTTCATATCCTAGAGGATTTGACACTACGTACGTGCGCAGCGCTATTTGCGACCTCATCCAATAGATTGCTTGCTACCGTATTTATCCACTGCTTTGCAAAGCATAGTATCCGTATGCGTTATAACCTGGAAGAAGCTTAGAGCTGCTTGAACTTCCTCCTGTGACTTGTGGCCGAACCAATTGGGATAATAGGTGGAGTTGTAGCCCACATCTGAGCAGTAATCCAGTGTGAGATTTGTGCACTGGTGTTGCGTCGTCTGTATCGGACACAATTGATCATTGGATGAATTGCGAGAATTGACCTGGGTGATCCCGGCAATTTTGCCTGTTTCGCCCTCTGTGCTCTTTTTCGTTGTGGTTCCAAGAGCTGTTGAAGCTACAAACACACTACCCCTCACATTGCCAACATGAAAGAAGCACGATAGTACGTACATGGCCCGTTCACAACGAACGCTGAACGCCGAAGTTGGAGTTGCGTTGACGCGGGCGAAAACCCAACGCAGATATCGACGTTCAACGCAGATATCGACGTTCAACGCAGATTATGGAAAGCTACTCAAATCTTTATTTTTCTCCAATAATAACGCCGGCATAGATGATGATATTGTTTGGTACGTACGTACATACGTACGTATTTCGATCAAGTTTTCGTCGATGTTTGCTACTTTTTTCTGCGATCGCTAATATCTGCGTCGAACGTCGATATCTGCGTTGAACGTCGATATCTGCGTTGACGTCGATATCTGCGTTGAACGTCGATATTTGCGTTGGCGTCAACGCAACTCCAACTTCGGCGTTCAGCGTTCGTTGTGAACGGGCCAACATTCTGTATTGTAGTGTAAACAACCGTACCCTGGGTTGTGGCATTGGGTGTTGTCCCTTGCGGAGAAGTTGTACCATGGGTAAGGGTTGTTGTTGTTATTGGCAGTGTGACGGTTGTCACCTTGTTGGTGTTGTTTGCAGTACTATTGGAAGAGATATCTGAACATCAAAGCAATAATATGCCAGTACCCTGCTTCCTTCCCCAAAATTTACAGAACTGTACGTGTATGTACTACGTTCCACGAGTTCCCACAAATAACAGAGCATAAGTACTATTGCATGAAGTCCACTTTGCTTTGTATGAAAACGTGGACCACTTTACGGCGGTCCATGCGATATTACTTATGCTGTTATTCGCTGGGCCTGTGGGTACATAGCTACATACGTACGTATACTGCACATACCTGCAATTTGAAGCGATGTCTCCAAAACGTTGCTTCCAGTGGTTCCAGGCAACTTATGAAAAGGACTGTTGGGTATGCCAGAGTTGATGACAGCGTTACGCAACGCCTGCTTGACGTCATTCGACGTGACTTCACGCTGACGTGGGGCGATGGCGAACTGAGTATCGAAGAACACTTGCAAGTGGTCTCCAGGCCTAAAACTACTCGTCATTACAAAGTTATCAATGTGCACGTACAAGTTCCGACTACTACATATCCACTGCTCTTCCTTACAGTTTCTTCAAGTTCGTAATGTCCACATCTCTCATCGACTGGTCAAACACCGGAAGCAAAACCCTTCTTATCTACAAAACAAAACACTTTCCTTCCTTCATCCACACCGGTCCCACCCCTCGAGGCCGCACGAGGGACAGCAGGCTCTCGAAGCGAAAAAGAATCGCAAAGGGATTACGGTAGCCTACGTACGTGGTAAAAACGAAAACGAGCAAGCGCGCAGCGAGCAGAGGAAGAAACGAAGAACGTCTTTACCACGTATGTAGGCTACCGTAATCCCTTTTCGATTCTTTTTCGCTTCGAGAGCCTGCTGTCCCTCGTGCGGCCTCGAGGGGTGGGACCGGTGTGGATTTCTTTTTTTGCCGCATTTTGAAATTTTATCTGGCTGCGTTTATAAATGTCTACAAACGCAGCGCCAAGGTATACAAAAATACAAAAATATGCAGAAAATGCAGAAAGAAAAAAGCACAAGTAACTGTTTTGGGCCCTTCAGTAGCACTGGGGTGGCATTGGCACCTTTCTCCTCAAATCGTAACTGGTGGCCATATAGAGAAGGCTCTGGTTCTTTCTGTCATAACGTTTATGAGGAACAGCACCATTGATGATGAGGAAAGATCCGGTGAAATGTTTGCGCTGAAAGAAATCCACGCGAGCAGCTGGAGATGGCAAGGTTGGAGGTGGCTTCTTGGACGACTTGCCACCACTTTTTGTCAATGATTTTGGTGTTGATGGCGAAGGCGTTATGGATTTGTCACCAGAGGACGCATCTTCGGGGTACACATCTAGGCACAGCGATTTTAGGACATCAAAAGCACTCGAAACAATCGCTCTCACGTTTCTGGAAAAGTAGCGGCGTTGATGTACGGAAGGAATGTGCGAAGAAGGACAATATGGAGTTATGCACCGGATACGGAAATAATGAGTGAGTGAGTAGTATACGTAGACAGGAGAGTGTCTTGTCATTACTTCTGGTGAGGTAAAGAATAGCAGCAACTCCTAGCAGTGCCAGTAGACCGATGGCAGCGGCGGCAATGGCGTATTTGATCAAACCGGAACTCATGAAAGATTTGCGTCCAAACGTAGTCGTGCCTTCAGGACTACCTGTCGGTGATGGTGCAGATAAGTCTCCAGTGTCCAGCTGCATAAATCCATTGTTTCCAGAAGAAATTGCGATAGGGCTGACATCCTGCGCAAAACATTATATTGGAATGATCAGTTACCAGGACTATCGCAAACAGGCTATTAGCTACATCCAATGCACTAATCATAAAAAAAATTGTTCGTACGTACGTAGTTGAACTTTTGGTACGAGTTCAAATCCGAAGTCTGGTTGCTGTTGTTAATTTTGTTGTTATTGTTGCCACGTCTTACTACCTGTTGCTGATTCGCCGTTTTCGGCAGTGCACCTGAAATCACAGCTACCCGATTGAAGCCACGAATTTGTCCCATGGACGCCAGATTACTGTGTTCAATTCACATTATAGAGCAACGATTACACCTTTTCGTAGATGAGCGAGGAGTTTGGGATCTTCGGAATCCATGCCATGGAAATTTCCTTCAGCTCCGGAACCCTGAAAACGAGATGCAATAAGGATAAACACTTCAAATCGCATCCATGAAACGATAGATAAACTTGCAGGAAGGTCAAGATGATTTACCGGATCCATAGGTGAGCGAGGATTGTGTGAGCCGTCAAACTTTTTCGTTCATTCGCCGTGTGCGGACATTTTTGTGAGCATCAAATTCCACATCAGCTACTTATTCATGTCGCATCCATGCTTTTCACATGAAACTACCGCATATCTTTCGGGATGAAACGAGCAATGTTGATGGGAGATGTTACCCGTATATTCAGTGCGTCATTTGGACGACATATTGCATGATCTCGGTCTCGGCATCAGCACATCTGCGCCTCAAGCAAACACTTTCGCATTGCGTCCGCTTTCGTTCGTGGTTGCGTTCGTTCTGAAACAATCGATGTTTTACGAATAGCAACTTGCTGGTGAATGCATCATGCATTGGTTTTCATACACGACATGTACAGCAGTGATCACTTCATGCTCATACACTCGAACTCATACACAGACCAGCACGGTTGCGACAACAATGCAAATTCGTGCGTAATATTTTATACTGTAGGTAATACATTGCGTACTGTTCGTAGTACTATGTACGTACTATCCACACGTACATGCCATGAGAAAGCACAAAATTATTATTAATCAGTTAGCAATATTATTATTTGTGTTATTATTTGTGCTTTGTTATACGTAGTCAGTGACTTAGCTGCTACTAGTCATCAGTTTGTATTTTTTCTCAGTTTTGTGCATTAAAAATGGTGCCAAACTTGCACTGTGAATGCAAAAAACAACATGTGTCGATGTGTGAGCACTGCGGCGAACCATTGAGTTTTCTTATCATCGGCACTCCCCTGCTTGACAGGTTCCATTCATGGCTTATGAATATTTATGCTTCAGCTCACAACGGTGTTGTCTTTGGCCTATTGATTGCTCAGAAAAGATACTGAGTAGGCTAAAAGGCGCCTATTCTTCATGCGTTTTCATTTTTGCTAAGAAGAATGAGCAATGATGACTTCTTCACCAGTAAAGTATTCGTGCAAAATTGGTGCAGCCAATAGAAATCAAATTTGCAATCCTGCTAATTTACTATTCTTATTCAGCGTTGCACTTACCATTGGCACCGTACTTTATGGCTCGATTCAACTGGAGGCGAAGACGATGACGATGACAAACTTTGTCAAGCTCATTCTTCACCACACGCAAAAGACGGCTGTCAATTCGACGACAGATCTTCATTCGTCCATTCCCAGCAATACTCCTAAAAGCAGCCAGAATACAAAATCCAAGGTGCGAATAAACTTGGCTAGTAAGTTGCCTTCTGAGGTAAATCTCTTACCTCCTATTGACTATGCATACTTTGATCCAAGATATTCTGCAGTGGTGGCCATCCTTTTCACGTGGACTAGCTTGACCCTGCGCTGTCATTGCTACGATAGTCGCTTCTTGCTTCTTTGTGATCCAGTTCTTGGCAAGGTGCCTCATCGCCACTACTTGCTCTGTTCTTGCTGCAAGAAAGCTGATCAAGTCGCGACGCTTGTTGTGAGTCTGGTGAAGATTGAAAATCGAACCGTTTACAGCAGCACGATGGATTCATACAACAGGACAGTGGCAGTAATGCAAATTCCTTCATCGCCTTCATCTCCCAATTCGCTGGCTGTCTGTATGGCTCCTCTGTTTGGTGGCGAATCATTCTTTCTACTGCTGCTGCAATTTGTGGAATGGCATCGAAAGCAGGGTGTTGACAAATTCTTTATTTATCATCAGTCTTCCAGCTCGGACGTCGCGGAGCTTCTAAGCTACTACTCAAACGTTGAGCGCATAGTGGAAGTGGTAGAGGTGCCGCGACACCAGCGAAACAAACCGACCGCCTGTGCGAATAATCACTACTGTCGACACGAGTACCAACTGCAAGACTGTGTTATGCGCGCACGCAAGGAAGGCTATCGATATATGGCACCGATAGATGCGGATGAACTTCTGGTTCCAGTCAGTGATCGATATTCAGACTTGAAACACCTGATCAGATCAATCGATGCGTCACAGTATGGCAGCTTCTCCTTTCGTTGCCGTTGGGTGATCCGCTATAAGTCTGATCCAGCACCATCCAACCTTTTTGATGCAAACTTCACGGCTGTAAAGACAATGATTGAAACGTTTCTGCCCATGCTGCGCTGGAAAACCACAACTGAATTTGCACCTGTGGGCCATACGATGAAGGCCATTGTAAAACCAGAAACGGTCGCTTATATGGGCGTACATCAAGTTGAACATTGGTACAGCGAGGCTTCTAGCACTTTCCACATTCCAACAGATTCGGCCTATGTCAGACATTACAGGGAGAAGCTGACTTGGCCAGCCAGTAACTACGAAGAAGCTTTACGCTTCGGACCATTGACAGAGACCAAAGTCAAGCCTGCCAGAATGCAACCAGTGCTCAATGCAATGTTTTGCACTATTCACAGATTCAGAACATGGAAACACAAGAAGTATGCGAACAATACAATGGGTGAACAGTACTGCAATATCAAATGATGATTTCTTTGCTTTACGCAATAAATGGACTCATTAGGCTTGTTGTATGTATATGCATGTATACGTACATACTACATAGAATTAGCACAGGCAGGTTTTTCGGCAGAACAGGTAGCGTACTGAAGGCACGGAAGTGCAGTAACCAAAACGGGCCCATTCTCGACATGAGATGGATCTGGACGTGTCTTTTTCAGCGCATTTTGTCGAGCTGCCAAAGAAGCTCAGCTGCTTTTTCGGCGGTGCTATAAACACAATACATGTGAACACTTCAACGTTATAGGGCCGCTTTTTCTGCGCTTACTGTAGCTTACCCTTGTGCAGCTTTAAAGGGGGAGCAGTGGGGAGGCGACGATTGCAGTAGGCCTGGCATTCGGTGCGCTGTTTGGACACCTCCATCATGTCCACTTGCTTGAAGAAGGTCTTCAGTGGGCACCAGTTATCCCGACAGTCGCTGGCCGATTTCGGGTTGATTTTGGCCAGATAGAATTGTCGCTTGGTGGGCGTAAGAATGTGATCCGGCTCGTGGTAGATGAAACGAACGGCCCTTTCCGGAGTTCTCCGAAATTCCACGATCACACCCACATTGTCGGGAAGATCCGAGTGCAGGAAGCTTTTGAGAATGTGGTCAAAGTTGAGCAGACGAAACACGGACAGCAAGGTGAACAGATCCTAACATTTTAAGAAGAACCGACAGCAGTGCCATAGGGGAGATAGGGGAATATTGCATACTACGTACCCAATACGGTACCTAAGGTGGAGCGCTTAGCAATAGGTAGCGTCAGAAGCGGCATATACCAACAGTATAGCCCAATACACATTCACTGGGAGAAATAGTTCCCAGTGCCGTTTCGCGCTGTGTCGCTGGGTCCCTTTCCTCCGTACTTTTTTTCAGACCCGACGACCATCGTGTGGTCATCGAGTAGTACGGCGACCTTCACCATCCTTCAAACAACCGGTTTTAGTATGGGCGCCGGCGGTTTGAACCATACTTCCACTTTAGGGTTGAAGTACGGAGGAGCTCCATTTAGCGCCCGACCGTACTTATACTTTTCCTTGTACCATACTATCACCTTTTTTAATCCGTATTTCTTT
>JASAMW010006249.1:0-18543 GCA_030247985.1 Epsilonema sp. ZAB3_2
GCAAGGAAGAACCACATTGCCATTTAAGCATTTTCCCAAAGTCGGGCGATAAAGGTTAATTGCGGCTCTTCCCAGGATAGTTAATGGGTGCACTGTACTACGAAGAGTACACGCTTGCGTCAGTGGGAACGTACAGTACGTGATATTGAGCATGCAAATGTGGAAGGAGCTGCTGCAGTCAAGCCTTCAAAGCCCAAACATGTGCACAGCTTACCCAAGAGTGGTCATGGTGACGATGGTGTACCAGAAAGAGGCTGGAATGTTAGTGAAGGCGGTGTTATGGGACCTTTTTCTCAGAGTAGTACATTATTGTCGCAAAGATTATAATTGCCATTGTAAGATTAAAGATAGAAAACACAGCCGTTCTGACATGACAAAAACCATCCCACACAGCTCCGTATGAGAAGAGTGTGGGGCAAAGGGTAATAAACAAAGTTCAGATGGGAGCAGGACACATCCAGGTGTACGTATACAGCATGTTTAACTGTTTTAGGGTTGTCAGGAACTCATAAGGGGTTCATGTTCGATTCCCTTGCACAGGTGGTCCATTTTCCATTCCGACGTTTCATCCAAAGCAAGAAGTCGATTTCCACCGTGACTGTCTGATTATTAGAAAAAAAACGTACGGTATATACCTGAAGACGAGAAAGCCAAGCTCGCTGGCGCAGCTTTTGAGCGTGTAACCGAGGATGCGCAGGCCCTGGGAGTGCTGACTGAACTTGAAGATGCGAAAGACGCGGAAGACGCGAAGCGTCACGAAGGCGCCGCTCACGTCCTTGTTGTCCACCATGCCCAGGCCGACGTAGTAGGGCATGATGGCGACAACGTCTATGACGCTCATGATACTCCGCATGAACTTGCAGCGCTCCGCGCCGCGTACAGCTCAAGCAGGTACTCCACCTGCGGAAAAGATAACGCAGGCGGTGTCCACCATGAAGAAACCTGCTTCTCGTACATGTCGCCGCAGGTGATGGAGTCGAACTTGACGCCGGGAACGTTGCTGGGGAACTGGCGACACGGCACCGTCTCCACGATGTTGCACAGGACGCTGACCGCGATGAAGAAGCCGGTGACGTAATAGAAGACGAGGGCGGGCGTGCTGGTGTGCGGATTCTCGAAAGAGTTCCACATGCGCTCGCGCAGATCCTTGAAGTCCGCCTTGCCGGCCGTGGAGTCGATGCGCTCCTCCATCAGGCGCTCCTGGTTCTCGCGCTTCTTGTCCTTGTACTCCTCGTAGCAGCAGTCCGCGATGAGATCCGGCATGATCCCGAAGAAGGACAGCTCCTCGTCGTAGGCCACCAGGCACTCGTGCTTCGGAAAGTGCAGCTTGCCGGTGCGGTAGAAGGTGAGGATGTGGCGGAAGATGTCGGGGTCGCGGTCGAAGTAGATGTCTTCGGCCTCGCTGTCGTTGTAGAAGATCTTCTCGTTGGAGCCGAGCAGGGTCTCCGGAAACTTCTCCAGCGTGTTGCGCCAGGTCTCGAAGCGGCGCCCGCTCACGTTGATGCTCAGCTTCTTCTCGTCCGACACGTGATCCACTGCCATGTCCTTGGCCTGGATGGCGATCGGTGCCCGCGGCATCGGCTGCCGACTTATCGGCACCCAGCCAATGGCCGCTGCCGCGCGAACGGCAACCATGCGGCCACGGATGCCATGGCTAGCTAAGTTTTGCACTGCTGCTGTTGTAGCTGTACTCTCCTGTCTTGTTGCCGAGTCTTTCGCCTTCTCTTATTAATTATTATTCCTGCGCAGTAAAAGGCTAGTGCTGCTGTGTAGAGTAATAATAGTGCTGAATGACTTCGTCCTCTTGCGTCGAGTAAATTTCTGCAAACGAAGCTGCAGCAGCAGGTGCAGTTTTCGACTTGAAGAAGCCAGAGTTGAAGAATTCTAATCGGAGCAATGGAGCAGGTGACAGAAAGCTCTCTACCTAAAAGAAGAGCTGTGAGTAAATCTAAAACTTCGTTACAAGTTTCATTCGTGTGAAGGCAGGCATGTGAGTGCAACGACGAGTGTGAGATACGCAGAAAAACAAGGAAGAAAAATAGAGGCTAGCCGCTGCGCCTTCTTCAAAGCTATAGGACATAAGAGCAGTCAGTTTTAATGACACAAAATCCGTGCCGCAAGAAGCACTTACAAAACAGAACAGCGGCAAAAAGGGTGCCAATTATGACCAGGGTTCCGCTCCCCATATTTACGGTACATACTTGCTTCAAATCTCTCTCGTTATGCTTGTGCCGTACTGTTTCTACTGTAACTGGCTAGTGAAGAAGGCAATAGTAATAAGCAGGTTTGGCTGCTTCAAGTTCAAAGTCGAAGGTTGAGCGCAAGCTAAAACTCAAACCAGATAACAAGGAGGAAAGATCAAGCAAAATAATCTATTGCAGATCGGAAGAACAACGGAACGATGAGGCGAATTAAAAAGGTTCCGCGCTCCCTTCTTTTATTCAACAAAATAATTGTACGTACCTAAATACTGTATACGTACATATTTTAATACCTAAAATACATTACGGTGCAGTTGCACACACATACAGTACATACAATACGTACACATACACCATACGTGCGGAGAGTGCCCATGCAGTATCCACCACTTTTCTCCTGTTTCTCCTTATGTACGTACGTCAGTAAGGTTATGGTACCATCACAATCATACCATGTAGTACAAATCTAAAGTTCAACCCAACGGCATATAATAAAGCACGGCGGCGGAAGATGAGCATCAACTTGTGACGCAACATGAGAGAAGAGCCAAACCGCCAAAGTTGCGCCCGCGCTTACGTAAGCTTCTACGTACGTACATACAGTTATGCCTTTAGTTTAGAGTTCACGTCACTCAATTGTTTTAGCAACACCGCAAAGAGGAGAGCGAGGCAAGAAGATTAGGTACATAACATACGGACGTATACAAAGAACATTGCTATCCAAACGAACATCGCCATGGCCAATGGACCAATCGGCTACAGTACGCCGAGGCACAAAAATCGGCTAATATCCATACATGGTTTCGATTCAGCTCCTTGAGTAGCATTGCCAAAGTTTTTTTGTTCCCGTGGGAGGGAAAAGCTCAGCGCACTTTTTTGTAACCGTGCACCCAGCAGCACTTTTGAACTGGCGTGTGACTATTGGCAGAGCAAAATGCCTTCTCTTCCATTGTCGACACGGTCCTTGGTTGTCACCCGACTAGAAAAAGAGCAATAAGCAGGGGGGGGGGGGGGGGGCGGTGGAGAAGCGGCAGGTCGGCATGCCATCCTTTTTCTCAGTTTGCCGGACCAGAAAGCATAGCAGATACATGCATGTACTGTACTGTATGTATTCTACGTACAATACACAATCGACACAGACGCAGCATGAATGATAACGGCGCCCGTATTATACTCGTAGAGAGAGTGAAGAAGAAGCGCAAGCAAGCTAATGAGACGAAGCGAGCCGTCTGGCTGTTGACGATGGAAACTATACTCGAACTGATAGGAAGGAGGAGGCGGAGGAAGAGGCGGCGCATACGGGAATTTCCTTGACAGATATGCGATATGCACATTCCGTATACATATTAGGATAGGTACATACCGTATGTGCCAAGATGCATCCTCTCTGCACTGCTATAGAGAAGTAGCAGCAGGGGCAAGCTCGATAACTACCGCCAAACGCGCAAGTTTCACACGCAGAAGTGCAGCAAGGCGGGCGCTCTCTCTGTGTTGGGGCTGCTTGCCTGCCCTCCCAGCTGGCCTGGCGCTGGGGTGGGGGGCCGCGCCAGTTCACAGCATAAGTAACGGCTCCGTTTTCGCGGCGCAATTATACTTACGTTATAGGTGTGTACATATTACGCGTGTGCAAGAGTACCGAAAAGCCAGGCAAACGGCTTCTTCAACAAGCAAAGCAAACGCAGAAGGCCCAGCTGTGCTGCCTTAGCTGCTGCCCTTCGTATGTATTCTTTCTTCGTCGCCGTTGTATTGCTCGTTCGTAGATTGTTGAATTGGTTCAGGGGCGCGCGCCGAAAAACAGAAGTGTGCAATACACTTCACACAGAATTGTGATGTATGTATGTTGCGTACGGTACACGGTAGAGAGCTAGAGCTGTCGTATGTTTATTGCGGGATGGATTATTGTAGCTGGTGAAGGGTGGAGAAGCGTAGATGCATAGGTGGATGGGCAAAGCAAGCTGAAAGGTATTAAAGGTGCGTAGAAGAAGCAAGCAGAAGCTGAAGGAAAAGCCGCCCGCGCGTCAAAAGAACAGTTAAGGCGCGCTTCTTTCGCCTGCCGATTTTCGCCGCTTCAGTGTCAAAGCTAGTAATACGTACATAGGGTACGTACTGTACTACTACGTACTTCATTGCCCCACACGCATCGCCGTCAAAAATTGCGCGCGTATTGTAATTCATACATTCGAAATCGACCTTTGTTTTCGCCTCTCAGATTAAGGGCTCGATAACCTGCTGGCATCATCAAGTCTGGTCTTCCTCCAAGCCAGCATCCCTCTGCAGAAGATTATTAGGGGTGAAATTTCGGTCCATGGTATGGTATTACTGTACAACACGTACACTGATGCTAAGGCGGGGGCGCCTACGTACGTATGTACATAGGTTATTACGCCAGGCACTCAGTCAAACGGAAGACGTATGATGTACCGCATTAGAATAGAGCAGCGCCTCTGCAAGCCAGCAAGCAGCTATAGTATGCTGCTCTTCTCAACTGAACGCGGCGTTTGGGTGTCAAGCCAAGTGCGAACCCTCATTTATTTTCACGGAAGCCATGCATCATCCAACACAAGCGCCAAGAAGCCAAGAGCAGCACAGCGCGATCCGGTTGGATCGTATATTCCTCTGAGCTCTGACAGCTCACCGTTCCGGGTGTGTAGGTTGCATAGCAGCATGCCGTACGGTATAGAATACATTACGTAAGAAAAGATGCATATTGCGCCATTGCTTGCCTTTAAATTGGTTCCGCCCTGCGTGGTACTTGCCTGTCCATAAAGGCGCAAAGGTACGTACAGTACCACGGCTTGTTGATCGGTTATAGGAAGGAACAAAGAAAATTTACGAAGCATCGCCCTCTTTGCCTGTCATTAAAAAAAATTGGCGGGGCAGCTAAAACTGTGCGTAATACGTACGCAATGCACCAAGGCGCTGCAATAGCAAAAAAGTTAGGCTTGGATGCGCTGTGTTTCTGAGATGCATTGCACAGAAGCTGCCATACCGGGCTGATAAATTGGTGTCCGGCGACTGTTGGGGGCGGTGCACAGATGGCGCATTTTTGACGCGTTTCAATGCGTTGGACATTCCTTCCCACATCGGTAAAAATGAGTGAAATCCGGTACGGTAGGAAGCTTTAAAAAGCCGAAACGCTGCTACATAAATGAGAGAACAGGAAGCTTTATTACTATTCTTGAAAAAGGTGCCCAGCCCAGCCCAGCGCGGGGAGGTGGAAGGAAGCAAAATATCTGGGGCGCTGATGGTATCATCTACTGGCTCATCCTGAAATTTGAGATGACTTGACTTACAGGGCACTGCGCGGCAGATACGGAGCAGAAACAAGTACGCAGTATGTACACACAGTAAGCTAAGCAGGTATTGTACCGTAGTAGTTTTTATATTCCTCCATCAAAACCGCGGGACCGTAGTTTACCGCTAATAAGCCAAGAAGATAAAAAAAAATACCATTAGAACTCAACGGCCTCCATGCCAAAATGAAAAAAAAGGAGAAAAAAAAAAAATAAAAAGCAAAAACAACACACACAAAAAAAAACAAAACAAAAAAAAAAAAAAAAAAAAAATGTAAATCTAAGATCTACCATCAAAAATGATCTTTTCCACACAAAAAAAAACAAAAAAAAGAAAACCAAAAAGAATAAAAGAATTACCCTCGACCTCCTTGCCACTAAAGCGGTCACCCCCGGTTCTTTGGCACGTCCCAACCAGCGCGGCAAGTGTCTGTATGTACTGTACATGTACACATACGTATGAACAACCCCTTTTAACGAACATTAATAGCAGATATAAAAAGGGCAGCGCCATTGCGGGTAGAATTGTTCGTCCGGGGAGGAATGGTCTAGAGCTGAGGATGGTACACGGCAGCGCAGATAGTGTCTTTCTGCCCTCGGCTAAAGGAGACCAACGGAGGAAAACAAGCATGTGGTAGTGGTGGTACATGCTGAGGGAGAAATTTGAGGTTATGGGTTACATTGCATCGTAAGCAGCCGAAAGCTGGGACAGGAAAGGGAAAATGCGCATTTATCGCAAACACGCACGAAGATGTACATAGTATGCTATGCACTCCTACAGCACCAAACCATTTCACGCCGGATGCTCCATTCGGTCGAGAACTCCAGGACTACAGTACAGTACGTACGTACCACTGTTTGGCTTACTACTATCAGGAAACATACAAAAACGCTCAGCACTCCAGCAGGATGTGCGCGAGATGAATAAAAAATTAGCGCTCTAACGAGAGAGAGGAAGAGAAGAGCGTTTCCACGTCATTTGGAGCCAGGAAGGGAAACTGGCGCTGAAACAGAAGAAGCAAGCAGAAAGCAAGCGGGCGGAAGCAAGAGAGAAGAGGGAGCTATAAGAGGGATGAAGAGCGCATATATTGGCACACTTACAGTATACGTACGTACGTGTACATACGAAGTGTACATCTGGGGGAAATAGGGAATGTGCACCTCGCGAGATAGACACAGGATGGAGGAAGCTATTCGAAGCGGCTTGTCGTGTCGCGAGCCGTTAGCTAACGGATGTCAAACCGCCCGTCCGTCACCCTCGCTCCTTCTCTGCTTTTTCTGGGTTGTGCCATCTTTGCGACCGCGCGCTTCCTTCGCTTCCATTTGGGGCCGGGAAAATGAACGGTGGAGGGTTGTCTATTTATAATGAATTTTCGGCCGCGAAATCGATTGTTGCAGTTAACGACAAGCGGAAAGTCACACCACACCAGTCATTCATATATTGACGCCCCTTCCTTTCAAGGATGAGCATCTCAGGTCTTCCGTATACTGTACATACATAACGCGCTTCTTCCTGTAAGCTACCGGTACACATAGATAGCCGTCTATTTCCGCTACGTCGGGCTCGCCCAATGTTTTTTCTGTCGAAAAACAAACCACTTGGCTGCCAATTGCCGCCAAGTCCGTTGGGAGCCTTCGTCTTCACGCTTGCTTCTGCTTATTATGCTTCTGGTATACCCTTCCAAACTCGAGCCTTGTTCGGCGCATATTTTCGGCACATGGAGATGGGCTTGTTCACTTACCTACGTATACGTGTAATGCTATAGTACGGCGCCAAGAACTACACATTTGGCGTTTATCGGAATTTTGAAACGCGAAAGAGATAAGGTAGATAGATACCTACTGCACGTCCAGTGGTGAACGCATGCAGCCATGATAGTGTGCGTGTACATGGCACATGCACCATACCATACATATGCTGTTGCACATTGTCGATTTATTGTACACTAAAATTGCACTGCACGCACATAGTACGTACGTACGTATGTAACGTAGGCCTACCAATCTACGGAATCATATACATACTGTACATAATTTAATTATATACTACTGTAGCGCTGGTTTTGCAAAAAATTTTCTAAAGTTATTTAACTAATTCATGGTCGGTTATAACAGTACAGTATAACCTACTAACCAATACGTAAACCGTAGCCCATCCCGTTTTAATATTTTTCTTTCTTTATTTCTTTATCGGCCTAATCTTATCGTCACAGCAATCGCAAGCACCGAGCCTTGAAAAATCCAACAAATATAACTGTAAAAATAAAAGCGCCTAATAAATATGGAATTGTCGAAGTTTTCCAAAATCAAAAATAGGAATGCACACGCTACATACAAATTGTGCAATAATTTCGAGAGATCGCTCATTTGAAATATCCCGCAGTCAGAGCTGCCAGCAAAATCCAGATAAAGCAAGCGCTGAGATAGGATCCGGAACATTGCGTGTAATCTTCCTGCAGCGATTTAAAGGCGGGGGGTAACGTTAGGGTTCCAGCTAGAATTTTCAAAAATGCACACCACCATTGAATAGAGAATTTTTTTCTGCCCATATGCGTCATATGTCAAAAAGTTGTAGCTATGACCGTTTTTGAGTAACATAGGGTTTTCGATGTCACTTTCCCATAGCTGTGGACTATTGAAATCCCATAGTTGCGTTATTGCTGTCTGTCGTGGTGATTGCGCAGTTTATGAACAGGGGTTATGGACAGTTCCAGATGACCATGGACACTTTTTTCTGCCACCTTTCATTCGACTTCAGCATAGGAATGATCATAGTCCTTTCATCATGGTCCATAAGAGCGTGAATATAAACTGCGCAATCACGATGATTGGTAGTAAAACGCAACTATGGGATTTCAATAGTCCACAGCTATGGGAAAGTGACATCGAAAACCCTATGTTACTCAAAAACGGTCATAGCTACAACTTTTGAACATATGACGCATATGGGCAGAAAAAAATTCTCTATTCAATGGTGGTGTGCATTTTTGAAAATTCTAGCTGGAACCCTAACGTTACCCCCCGCCTTTAAAACAAATTATCACATCAAAATCAATGCATGATGAACAAGCAAAACTATTTTACCAATTTGTACCGTACGTTACAGTACGTACTTATCACAACATTGCGCTCAAAACATGCAAACGTACCTGATCATGAAATTCAACGTAAGCTTCCTGCGGACGGCGACGATACCTCAGTTTGATTTCATCGCATTCGGAGACTAAAAAAACCACGTACGAATGTACGTAATTAGTACGTACAGTATATACATAGCTTATCGGATGTCGCCTGCATACGTAAGTTTGGGTCTACCAATGTTGTTGTATACAGTTCACTATGTACATACGGTAGCACCGCCCGTGCTCGGGTACGTACGTACACGTACATGTCCATACATGTCCATGTCCATACACTGTACGGCGAAATGTGCTTAGTTTACTTCTTCTGGGTAATATAGGCAGAGCTGTGGCGCATTTGCACAGAAGCGGTGTCCAAGAAGTACGACAATCACAGCCTTCAATGTCCAGTGTTATCAAGTAGAGATCAGTGTGTCCGATTGGGGTTACCGTAAAGCTGAAAGCCAAAAGTCACATATTCAGACAAGCGTCAACAAGAAAACCGCACAGGGTGAATAAGATTTTGTCTGTCTGCCTACAACTACAGTTTGTTTTGTTTACTGTCGACGTGACGAATCGTCCAAGTATCCATCCGTCGCTTCCTTGGCACCTATGGAGTAGCGATACTGCTCGAGGATACACGTTTCACCTCCAACCTGCTCCTGCCACTTGCAATCTCTGGTCCGCAAAGGAAAAACCATGCTGTCAACTGTGGACGGAATGCCGAAGAGTAGCTCACGCCTGGAAGAAAGGCAAACTGTATGCAATGTACGTATGTACAGTACCAGTCAAATATAATGACACACCCCTTTTTTCCTGGTTGTATAAGCTTACAACTTTTATTAGGGTGTGTCATTAAATTTGACTGGTACTGTACATCTCATTTCATTTCTGGGTCACGGCCTTGGAGTTCAATTTCCAGCTGTATCCGCCCATTAATACTCACCACATGAAGGCGTACAAGAATGACCAGACGCTCATGAGGTTGTTCAGTATCCACCAGAGCACATTGTGTACCATGCGCCCAGAACCGCCAGTAAAGTGACTGTAGAATGGACAGACAGCTTGAAAGTTTTTCTCCATTCGCCTAAAACAAAGAACGTCGTGATAATCTTCGTTTTGGCCTATGTATGTAGATGTACGGATGTACCTTGCTTGTTAATTTGCCTGCTGTTATTTCGAATTAAGCAAGTATACTGTAGTACATCGTGATAATTGAAGAATTGTAGAGTTGCTCAAAAAGCGCCGGTTCCACCAACGCCAAATGGCGACTAGCCAGCTGAACGGGAAGTGAATTGGAATCGTTCATCGCCAGCACCACGGAGCAATTTTTCGTCACAACGTAGCAAGCTCTTTCGCCCTGAAGAAAGAACACCGTTTATTGGGATGCTGCAGCTAAAGAACGGAATCGAAGCTGAAACTTGGGGCTAGATGGCTAAAGAAAGACTACTGTACTTTTCTGCAGGCTATTTTCGCCGCATCCACCTCGGTTTCAAGCGCTTTCTGAATACTTCCCACTTTAATTTTGACACCAACCACTGAAACATAGAGAGCGGGCAGCCCATATTTTCCACCCATTTGTAAATCCTTCATATGCACAACGGCCATTACACTGAAGCGCACAAGCTACATGATAAACTAGCACAAGCTACAGTACAGTATGTTACCTGCTAGCACATAAGAGCCGCTTCGTATTGCTTTCGTCATGGTGACGTATTTATCTGAAACGACACAAACCAGCCCAATACAATGACACGACACTATTCAGCCCAGTAAAAATGAATTTTACGTATACCCTATGTACATAATGTAGGTACTGTAACAGTTTTTTGTGTACAACCTTCAACAAAATAATGGACTGTTTTCGGATCCCGCACCGCTTGCTGATAGTACTCGGACGTCCACGTCTCATCTTTGAGGTAAAACGGAATGTCGAGTTTGCCAGAGCTGCAAAGCAATTCAAAAAATGCAATAAACGACAGCTACTTCTATTGCAACACACATAGGTAGGTGGTCTATCAGAAATTTTACCAAGGTGGCTTGTACACGGCTGATGCACCTCCGTCTGTTTGTACAAATGCAAGGGCGATGTTGGATTCCGGAGTATTGCCATCGTCAGTACAAGTTGCAATGGAGCCATTGCTAAAATAAAATACGGAACGGAAAACTGCTAAGAAAACTGTAAACGACAGTACACGTTCATTGCGATAGGCCTACATACACAGACGTGGGCACGGTTTTGAGGGTGGGGGTCTGTCAGTGGGGGTATGCAGGAGGTCAAAAGTGGGGGGTGTTGCGTACCCCACCCAAAAAAAATTTTTTGGCCACGTAGCCCCAGATTTCTTACGTACCCCCAAGAAAAAACCTCACGTACCCCCAGCATATTTACGTACCCCCAACTGTAAATGATATGCTACATAACCCCACAAAGTCTATACAATAGGCCTACCTAGCCCCAGAAAAAAATGAGCACTATTTTTTGCACACAGTGCAACAGTCCTATTATTGTGCACCTTGTAATATTTATACAAAATGCAGTGGTGGGCTGATAAGAGTGGTATGTAAGTATGTGTTCGAATTGAATTTCCACTTTTGAATACTTTAGCAACTTGTCTAGAATGATAGGGATAAACCATTATATAAAACTATTCACTACATTATGCAACTACAAACAACAATTCTTGAGAATGCATGCACTTAGTGGAGTGTGTAAAAAGTCTGAGCATGGATGTAAGCCAGAGGAAAAAAGGGTGGGGGTACGTGTCCTGGCAGACAAACTGCTGATTTCAAATTTGGGGTTACGCGGTGGGGATACGTAGTGCTGTTTTTTTTCTGGGGGTACGCGGGGGTATGTTGCTTTTCATTTTTCTTGGGGGTACGGGTGGGGGGTATGGAGAGGTAGGGGTGGGGGTGCGTTCAACATACCCCCCTCACCCCCAGGCCCACGTCTGCATACAGTTATGTTGAGGGACGACGTGGTCGCTATGGCTTACATTTCCTCTTTCAAGCCCCATGCTTTTCCCCAACGCTGCAATGATTCAAGATCGGCTAGAAGTCGTTTGAGTGCGACATCTTCATTTCCGACACCTAACATATGAAAATCGACGAAAAAGGTGAAGGTACAAAAACCGTGTCACGTACAAGTACGTTCAAAATTCAAACGATTCGATATAAAACCACTCACAGTCGCCCTTCGGACGATTCCAGGCATCTGCTAGCTTCTTCACCCTCTTGTTGGTCATTACAGACGCCAAGTCTAGCTGACCATTGCACAGAAACCTGACGAAAACAACGTAAAGAAAAATATTTCATACAGTATGTTAGGTCTATCTATGTATACGTAAAGTACACATCTCAAGTCAATATGGCTTGTTCATTCATTCGGACCTGTAAAATTCTGTTTACTGTACTGTAGGCCTACTGTATATTACTTCGGTGCCAGAAAAGTTCGAATCCAGCTGTCATCGTCGATGATTGTGACTTTCCTCAATGCAGCAGTGGAGCGAGAATCTGTGAATTTCCCCGATTTCGGGTCCTTCGAGCGTCCAGCGACGCCAAAACTAATGGGAATGCGGTCAAAACTCATGCAAGTATAAGAGCGAAACTGCTGAAATGAAACAAGCTGCACTACACCATACAGTACATAAACACGCAGGCACGCACATACAGAGCTGTACGAAGCTTTACGCTCTAATCTCGAATGTAGTGCAGTTACGTACCATTTCATCGTTGGCGTCTTCAGTTTCATACACCGTGCCGTCAATGCATTCGCCGTCCACCATTGCCCTGCGAAGCTGCAAAATATGGAGATAGAAAGTGGACGATAAAATACATGGGAGCAAAATATTACGTACTGTACATATGATTACAGTGTACATTTCACGTACAGGCGTACTGTACGTAGTGGACTGGACGGACAGTACGTTGTACGTACTGGTAGTGCAGAGCAGAGGAAATGGCAATCAAAAAGCGGTGTGATGAGATGAGACATACCGTATTTACCCATGCATAGCCCCCCTATGCGTAGCCCCCCCCCCCTATGCATAGCCCCATATTGGCAAAACATAAAAATGCCCTATGCATGGCCCCCCTTATGCATAGCCCCATATGTACTGTACAGTACCTGAACCTACCTACATAAGCTGATCATAAGCTACCCATAGCCACTCCTACTACACCAAGCTAAGATGCCTATAAGCCTGCTTGGGGTGTATTGTACTAGAATAACCCTGTTTTAACCTCAATATGCCCTAAAACATGTGCTTTTGACCTAAAAAATATGCCTCTGTGCACCTCTCAAAACCATAAAAAATGTCCCATGCATAGCCCCCCCCCCCCTATGCATAGCCCCCCCCCCCTATGCATAGCCCCATATAGGACCTCTCAATTTTTGCATAGCCCCATGGGGCTATGCATGGGTAAATACGGTAACCATGTCAGGACATAGACATAGTAGGAAGGCACTACATACATACCTGATGTAGAGCGGTTGAATTCTGCTCCAACTGCAGTATGTCCAATGTATCAATGCTGTCGATGAGGCCAACCTGCCGATAGGTAGCTTCGCTGACGGGTCCGAAGATGATGCGTTCCGCTCGACTTGCTTGAGTGGCCGGCACTACTTTGAAGCAGGCTGTGCGACGTATCATTTGCAAATCGGGCTCCTAAAATCAGATATTGGCCACATCACTCATACTTACCGTAGTATCCTATATTACGAAAATACAAAGGCATAGCATAATAACGCCAAACCAACTGGGGTATGCAGCGAAGGATGGAACAAGCTGTGGCCATTGTTGTCAACGGCAAACAAATATGTTTCAGGTCCCAGCTGCAAACAAAATACAACGTCATGTAATGCTAGCGGAAATGAACAAGAAAATATTACGAGAAACGTGCTCATTTATGCACATACGTACGTACGTACATCTGCATCCTCAACCAGTGCCTTCAATTCAGACAACTTTATGTCCACAGCTGCAACGCCAAAGAAACTCTGAAGCTTGGAGTTCGTGGCGTTGATCAGTGTGTTCAAAACTGGCATACTGATGGTGAGAAGAGGCCCTTCACCCTAAAATTTAAAGGAACATTGACACCGCTTTCATCTTGGGATGGCGGCAGCTGCGATTGAGTGCTTAATTAAAACTTACTTGGGCGTCCATATATGGCCCAGACCAGCTGATAGGCCTTTCCTCCAGTGACAGATTTGTATAGGTCAACGCCAAAGTTCTACTGAGTACGCGAATGAATGAGCGAGCATTTCTTTTGATAGCCGGCACGGAGTTTATGACAGCATAATAACCTGCACAAAAATAAATACAGTATTGCTATTGCTCCACATATCTTGGTATGCTACAATATATTTGGTTTCATGTGGCTATGTACCTTTGTTCTCGCAAGATAGCCAATAGAGAGCCGAGATGCCCTTCATGTCAAATCCCATTGCCAAACCAAATATGCGAACCTGAATGCAGAAAGCTCAAAATTATTCTGTCAAGAGCATTCGCGTGTACCACAAAACTAACCTACGTACGTACGTATCGTAATTACTCACCTATTTTACGTAAAAAGTACGTACACACAGAATAGTATGTACATACATACCTCGACATCTCTACTGCCGTCTGGACGTTGAGGCGCAAATTTGTCCACCACATTCGCTGCCCATTCTCCGATGCCGTCCGTCAGCAAGATCATAACCTTATGCCCGCCAGAACCGAAATTTATCTCCGCGTTGAAATCGGTGAAGTTCTTGAACGCCTCGAACTGCAGATAGCTGTAATTGAGGGCTGGTGGAAACCGCGCCTGATACTTCGGCTTGATATGCGTCAAATGACGTTGCAGAATCTGCATACGTGTAGGCACACAGGCAGTACGCATTCTATCACATGTACGCTCCTCTCATCAATTTGCATCAATCACGCGCGTACGCATTGGTGCAAAACCTCCATCAGTTTCTGGCCGTCACTAGCGCGCTACACACGTGGTGAGTAAATCACGGGGAATCCCCATAAGTATGTGATGAAGCATTGGAATGCCGGTGAATTCACCGGGAGTTTGAAACTCACCACGTGTGAACATACGTGAGAAAAATTTTGCGAGTGGGGGAGCAAGTGAGAATGCTCTACATAAAAAATAAAACTCAAAGTTCAAACTCACCGTGAGTTTACTCATCGCGTGTGTAGCGCGCTACTGACTCTTTCCTTACCACTTTGTTTCGACTTGTAGCAGGCAGAAAATTGTCGAAGCAGCCCTGCAGCAGATTTCCAACGTACTTGTTGTACCAAACGGCTTTGATGTAGTCGTTTGGCGTGAGGCTGGAGAGGATGGTCTGAACAGTGATGTTGATCAACTGGAGAGTTTGACCAGTGACACTGCCGCTACTGCAGGCAAAATCGAAAGGCGTTATATCGATTCATTCACCCGTAAATGTACAGTAAATCTTGGGTTCAGAAGGAGCCAAACTTACTAGTCCAGGACAAATAGGACATCTTTCGGAGCTGTCACAGCTGCAGTGTACCAGGGTCGAAATCTGGGGTCAAATAGGTCAACGGTCATCCATGCTGGATCTAGTTTCCAGTGTCGAGCTGCAAAAGTAACGAACATGGTATTGCACATTCAAAGGCTCTTAAATACTGTACGCACGTACATATTCGTATTTATTTCGATTAGAATGAGCAGTAAATTACGTATGTCGATCTGGATGTGTCTGTTCATATGCAATGCATGTAATGTAGTATGTACAGTACTGATGTACCTGGAAACACTCTGGTCACCCCGGATTCCGTTCCGATGTATTGGCGAAAGACCTTCTTGTCCTTATCGCGACCTGCGTTCTCGTTGAATACCTTTTCAATTTCGCTGTGACCCGTCCAGATGACATCTTGTATTACATCCGTAGCTGAAACATTAGCACATTTTGCAAAATGCACTGCATATGCAAGCACCATCCATAATTGCAACTGCACACCATGCTATCCATCCACGCTGCATTGCATGATTACCATTTACAAACACTTCCACAGGAATGTGAACGCCAGAAATGTCCACGTCGCTCCAGTTTTGGTGGAATTCACGCAAATTCACAAATTCCAAATCGAACTCGGAGATCATACTAGCAGGTTGATGATCCTAACATAATTTATTTGTTTAGAAAGGCGATTTCGCTCTACACACGGTACTACTTTTTCGTTGAAAACTGTTTTTATGCTTTTTCCCCTTTTTTCTGTTTCTCCAACTTTCAAGCCTAAGGATTTCTTTTCCTCCAAGCAATATTTCCCTCTGCTTCTCCAATCCAAGACCCTTCCATGCGTCCTTTTGTTACGAAGCAGACCCGATGACAATTTGCGATCAATAAATTAGCGTGTGACAAATTTTCTGCTTTATCCTCACGAACACGGATGGTAGGAAAAGAAAACCTCTGCTTGTTGCGCCTCCCCTTTCCTTTATTGATGTGCGTTCTGCTTATCGCATTGCATTCTACAGTATGTTAGCATGGTGAAGCAAGCAGATTACACGCTTACCTGCTCGTTATCAGGATCCATGTTTTGCACGTCCTCAGCTTTCTTGACAAGTTTCTGAAAGTGAAACAACCACCGGAAAGCTGCGATAGAAGCGAACGCTTTCGCAAAGCACACTGATGTTGCACTGTACATAAAGTATGTAATATAGGCGTTTTCACGGAGAGGTGGTACAGAATCAGTCCAAAGACCTACCTTCCACACCTCCGTATGCATATCGTACTTAGTCCTGTATTTCTGTTCTTATTCTGTCTTCGTTTATCGTGGCAGTTGCATGTGGGTGGGTTATTTGGGGTACGTGCTTACTCGAAGTGCTGCGACTTTCTCCATGAAATGTGGCTCCAGTCGCTTCTTGAATTTTTCAGCTATCTTCTTTATGTTGACGGATGATTCCGTTATTTTCCCTTCAACTTTTCTTTGAAATCCTGCAGCAGAAGGTTTGTTTAGATGCACAAAAACGTACGCATACGTAAGGTACAATTTAGGTACCTATGTAATTAGTAAACCACAGGGCATGTGACAAACCTTCTGCAATTGCATAATGACTGAGATCCAGAAACTTTTCCTCAGAAAGTCCTGAATCTGTTTCACTGCAATATCGCCTAGCCCTTGAACAAAATTAATTTTAAAACGACACTTTCGATAATTCTTTTTTGCAAGTCCAACTTTTCAAGGCTTACAATAAAATTGTGATGATAGCCAAACATAATTTATTACTTTTCAATAGCTAAAAAGACGAAATTTTTGAAATGGAAATGGAATACGGTAATCCGCTGAAAACGTGGAAATCACCAGCAGGTTTACCTGAGCTCGCGGCATCTGCCCAGCTGATAAAATCCTGCTACTGCTAGCACCATTAGCACCACTTCACAACGCGCCATGCTTCTTTCCCAGAGTTTGCGGAGCCCAAAGTTGAATTACGTGTCACCCGTTCAAAGGGAAAATTTCCAAGAAACCTAGACAGAGGATGAAATTTTTGGCATCAGTCTGAGTCAAATGCACGCATCGTCAGTTCTGAGCGGACAATTAGAGGTTCATCGTTTCTCCACGGTGGATGAGTGGGTCCAATTTCGGTCCACGGCTAACCGTACTTCTCTCTCCTCGTCAAGCCAAAATTTAGACCCAAATACACCAATAAAGCGCCCTGCTTCCAAACGGGAGAGAGCATCATTGTCGCT
Organism: Epsilonema sp. ZAB3_2; assembly: GCA_030247985.1. Taxonomy (NCBI): domain Eukaryota; kingdom Metazoa; phylum Nematoda; class Chromadorea; order Desmodorida; family Epsilonematidae; genus Epsilonema; species Epsilonema sp. ZAB3_2. The sequence continues at coordinate 17,312 of JASAMW010006249.1, forward strand.
TTTCCTAACACAGCAAAGCTAAGCTGCCCCACAAAACGCCGAGAGATGCTTATTGAATAGACCAGGAAAAAGTCAAACTTTCACTGCGCACTGCACTTGCCATAAGCACGGAAACTGGCAGATGCAATATGGAGCGATGAATGAGGGATCGGGAGGGAAGCTTTTTCTCAGCTAGCAGCTCGTAGAAACCTAGCTGCTAGAGAGCTCTGTGTTCGCATGGTCATATCTCGCCTATAACGCAGCACATAACGGCGCACTCATGGCTGACTAGCAGTTTGTACTCATACGTGTATGCTAGAGAGGGCTATGCGTTCATAGTGCTCATAAGACAACGCAGAGGGGGCTGTATTTTTTCTAGGCCGCACAGGAAAGCTGTTGTTTCACCCGTTTCAACTATCACCAATCGGCAAGCTGAAGTACTTGCGACAGACGAGGCATGTCGCCTGCCTTCTACTTAATAGACGCCTTTCAACATAGCATGCTCCGCATTGCACTTAATAGGTCCGCCTAGTAGGCGGCGTATATCATGTCATAAAGCGGCCAAAGAAATACAACGTCGGCAACGCACCGGGCAAACACCCTGCTACAAACTGGAGAGTACATGCTTCGGGTTCTTGGCGAGAGGGGGGCGTGAAAAAAATGACAGAGCTCATATTTTACAATCAATCAAAATGGCGCTATTCGGTGGAATCCTTTTTCAGCGGCAGGAATGCGATTAGGAACATTTGTCAGTCAATCGTCCCACTTTTCGCGCTTTGCGAAAATTAGGAAGTATGTGGCACATAAAAGCGTGTCCGTGGGAAAAAGCGCGCACTAAAAAAGGAAAAAATGAAAAAGAAAAAGAGAAAAGGAAAAGAGGAGGATAGGATGGAGGAAAAAGGAGCGACAGCGAGAAAAGGAAGCAATCATCAAAAAGATTTCAAGAAATCTCGAAGGACAATGGAGGACGTTTATGAGCAGGTTTGTCGGGAAAATTGACCGAAAAAAGTGGGAACGTTTCGTGTTGCTAGCGTTTGTTTTGCATTTTTTGTACAGGTAGTAAACAACGCCGGATCTTTGGTGTGGAAAGTGGACGAAGCGGAAAGAGTGCGTCGTTTTCTTTGTTTGGGAGCCGAAAGAGGCACGCACTATCAGAACAGGGCGGAACTTCTCATGGAGAACGCGACGAGCATCATGGACATGATAGAGCACGGTAGGGCACACACCCTGTATTGTGCTTACTGTACACCCTG
>JASAMW010006251.1:0-34607 GCA_030247985.1 Epsilonema sp. ZAB3_2
TCAGAGAGGGAACGTACATAAACGAACCCAAATACGTACAAGAAACTGCATGGGATTCATTCCTACATTCTAAGGCTCTGTCCTTGCCCACCTACCTCAAGTCCCAGCATACGTATATCCGCTATAATTTGCGTTGTTAGCATCCGGTAACGCCGGATAACGAAACGCAGACTGTTGCGATCGTCACCGATCTATAGATACACGAAAACAAAGCCACGTCCCGGCACAGCGCTAGCAGTAAGAAGACACTTTATACTAAAGTCGTCCCAGCCGCGTTCTGCCGTGTGTTATAAATATCTCCGGATCCAGCCATCGTAGAGCAAAGCGGTTAAAAATCTCTCGATAACTTTTAGCGGGATTGAAAATAAAAAAACCGCATGCGTCTACGAGCCCTCTGTGTCGAGAAATCGCCAAATTCCTTAAGTATGAAAAATGTACTAAAAAGGTACACTTTTTCCGATTATTCCACATAAATGAACAATGCCGCAAAAACTTTTTTATTAAAAGTAGCCTACCCTATGTAAAATTTGGTGTAGATTTCAAAAATAGTATCGGTGTTTAAAAAAAAATTAACCCCTAGTATATAATTTTGCAAAATTTGTATATTTTTGACAATTTTTGGGTAGGGGTTAAATTTTTTGGATCAACGATACTATTTTTGAAATCTACGCCAAATTCTACATAGGATAGGCTACTTTGATGAAAAAGTTTTGGCGGCATTCTTCGTTTATGTTGAATAATCGAAAAAAGCGGACATTTTTCATACTTAAGGAATTTGGCGATTTCTCGACACAGAGGGCACGTAGACGCATGCGGTTTTTTTATTTTCAATCCCGCTAAAAGTTATTGAGAGATTTTTAACCGCTTTGCTCTACGATGGCTGGATCCGGAGATATTTATAACACACGGCAGAACGCGGCTGGGACGACTTTAGTCTTCGTGGAGACAAAAACGTTACGCAAAAAGTCTGTCAGAAATGGTCACGCATTTTGCGACCGAATTTCGCAATCTGAACATTCAGTACTGAAACTGATTCAGTAATTTAACAAAACCAGTGGCCCGTTACAGCTTCGCAGTAAAACCTTTTGCAAATTTGGCAACCCTTTTGCAGATCTGGCGACCCTGTTGTGTACTGCAGATATGGAAACTTATTTATGTATCTACTCTGGCAACCATTTTGGACAGTTGGCAAAAAGTTGCACATCTGGCAACCCTTTCACAGAGTTGGCAACCCTATCGCATAGCAGATCTGGAACCCTTTTTTGCGCATTAGCAATCTGGCAGCCCTTTTGCAGACCTGGCAACCCTTTGGCACATCTCCCGCTTAGTCTCATGTGCACTTTCTGGCGTGACCATTTGCAAACACTGGCTTGAAAAAATGCGTCATTTAGTTTCTGTGTACTCTTAGTACTAAAATATCGATTATTGGTGATCGGCTGATCAGATCAAAAATCGAAGGGCTACGGTTTGTTTTTTCTGTTGCAAAGTTTGATTATTTCACCCGGACGTGTGGAAGACGAAGAAAAGTAACTGCAGCATGTAGCTCTAGCACTAAAATATCGATTATCGATCGATTATTGGTGATCGGTTGATCATATCACAAATCGAAGGCCTTCCTGGCGCCCTCGAGGGCATAAGCTCTTTGAAGAGCCCTGGATGGACGCTGTTGCAGCAAAATTGAGTGAATGTGAGCGAATCTGCGCGCTTTTAGTACCAAAATATCGATTATCGATCGATTATTGGTGATCGGTTGATCATATCACAAATCGAAGGCCTTCCTGGCGCCCTCGAGGGCATAAGCTCTTTGAAGAGCCCTGGATGGACGCTGTTGCAGCAAAATTGAGTGAATGTGAGCGAATCTGCGCGCTTTTAGTACCAAAATATCGATTATCGATCGATTATTGGTGATCGGCTGATCAGATCAAAAATCGAAGGCCTTCCTGGCGCCCTCGGGGTCATAAGCTTTCGAATGAGCCATTGGTCGACGCTGTAGCTGCAAAACTGAGGGAGTGTATAGCATCACGCACACACACACACACACACACACAGACATCAGCCCTATTTGTCAGTAGATGGCGGTTTTGGTTTTGCTTCACATTTATCCGGAGTAAATACGACCGGCGCACGTTTCCGATGTGAATGGGTCATCGAGCCTAATTGCCTAAACATTGTACTTGCAGAGTTTGGGGAGCTTGGTAAATTTTTTGTATCTATTCCTTTCCAGTACATACCGTCTTCGTTGGGACGAATACTCAACACTTTCAAAGTTCGTAGTAGGCTGCAAGTACCTTATACACTCCTGCTTACAAAATCGTTGTTATTACTTTATTCGCAAAGAACAGGTTGTTTCCAAACAGTTTTTGGCATTTTTTCCTTGAACGTAAATATAGAGATCATACCCATTGGAAGAGTTTGGAAATAATCGTCCTTTAGTCACATTAGCCAAAATTTTGACATTAGCTTGCTTACCTGACTTTTATTGCACCGTTAGAAAATTTGGCCTCTTCCATTCACTTTTTTTGGGTTTTTCATCTTTTGTATTCTTCTCGTGAAATCTTTTCGCCGTTGATCGTGTCCTTATCTCACGGTTCGGTTCCTCTTATTTTTTTCTTCTACTTCTTTCCTTTTTCTTTCGCGAAGCTATCAGGTATTCCCATAGACAATTTTTCTATGGGAGTACACGACATCCATGGACTGTTCAGGAAAACGAAACAACGCAAGAACATCGCGCGCATGTGTGCTAGCTCTACCCTTTACGCCCAATTTCTCAATCAGCCAGTACAGTATTTTTTTGGGTGTATTGACCACATGCGATACAATGTGTTACAAATGCGATTGCATTTTGGTCGCACTAGGTCGCATTTTGGTCGCGGCGACCTGCGAAATAGAGGAGGGGTTAAAACAGGGTTAGCTGATCGGTTTATTATGAGACACTCTTTATAGTGGGCTACAGTAGTATCGCAACTTTTGCAAAATTCATCTTTGTACTTTTGACGCAGCACAGCTTGTTGCATATGTGCATCCGGAAAGGGTAGTGTCTGTCTATGAGTGAGAGAGAGAGAGAGAGTCAAAGTTTCTTCAGCGGCTGATCGGTTGGCGACTCGCTGCGATGCTTGACGTCCTCCAAGGGCATCTGTTGGTCAGGTAGAGCTGAAGGATTCTGAGGTGGGACACCGTTGAGAAGAGGGCCCCCGTTGGCCACTGCGCCGTTTACGGCACTCAGACGGTTCTTTTCTTCGTCTTCCTTCTTCTCTCTGCGCTGATCCAGCTTGTAGAATACATGCAGAAAGAGGATGAGAAGAAAGCAGACGACAACGCATCCGGCTACCACCCAATAGACAGTTGTCGGATTTGTTTTCACAGTGGCTGCGTAGATGTTGTTGAAACCGGCGTTGCTAACCATGATACTCACTTGCATACTGATGGAGAATATGGCCAGGGTTTTGCCCACCTCGTTCGGAAACACCATGCGAGCCATTAGGGCGTTGTAGGCGGGTATGCCGACGCTGTTGGCGACGCCGACCCCTGCCGTCACCCACATCATGGTTGGTGAATGTGCCAACGCGAGACAGATGGCCTGGGCCAATAGAGACACCATTGCCAGCAGCATCAGGGTGCTATCGGCTAGATGAAACAGCAGGTTGAGGGCGACTCCGAAGAAAAGCTTGCCACCAACTCCGACCAATCCCTCCACCGCTGACCATGTCATGAACTGCGGCGTGTTCCACTCGATGCCCCCGCCTTCTACTGCCACAAACTGCATCGTGACCCCACTGTGTAGCTCCATTGCGCAGCCAGAGTAGATGCAATTCGTTAGGAAGCATATGATCAGATATAGGCGCCTCCATCCTCGACGCGGCTTCAAAATTGTCTTCAAAGCTGCCCAGAAAAGCACTGCCGTCTGCACACATACAGCCGACGCCTTGCGCCACGCCACCGTCAAACATGATCCACCCTGCGACCGAGCCTCTGCAGATGCATCTGAAAGCAAGCATGCCTACCCTGGCCCAGCTGCTTTACGACGTAACGTTACGCACATCGTGTGTACCCTGTGTAAACTACGTAGGAAAGGAAGTATCTTGGCGAAAAGTATGCACGAGGCTTGGCTTTGGTACCTTTTGGTGGTATCATCGTTTGAGTTTCCACGTTTGGAATTCCAGCTTTTAGCTTTGCCTTTCGTCGCATCTCAATTGGAGGCACTTGTTCTACTCGGATAAAGAAGTAGAGCATCGCGAGTGCGATACCCGCTATGCTGATGAAGTGGATGAATTCCAGATGCATACTCCACATTTCTGTCAGTCGAATATCGAGCATGCGCGAAGCAATGGGAGCTATTACCATCAACGAGGTCAACACGCTGAAGCGTATAGTGAGTTGAGCGTGATCCGCGATAACATCAGTAAGATAGGAGAAGCAGGATTGCGCCACCAGACCCTCCAACCCCGTCAGACCGAAGAGCGCACCAACAATGGGTAGATATACTAGCGGCATCTGCGGAAATAGGTTGTAGGCGACAAAGAGAGCCTGGTTTAATATTGCTCCAGTCGCCCCCAACAGAATGTTGTATTTGCGGCCGACCATGTCACCAAGAGATGCTGCAAAAATAGTAGACACGAAAGGTAAATAAAAGATATACAGTAGTATGATGGAGTTATGAACGCGGCATTACCAGAAGATGAGCTATACCTAAGATTAGGCCGATGATTAGCGATGGTGGAAGAGCTGCGAGGTTGTAGCGACTCATCCATACTGTGGATGTGGATTGGATTTCCGCTTGTCGCTCGTGATTCTCTTGCAAGCTGAAGCTGTTGTTGTGTTGGCACTGCTTGGTTCCATGCAGCTGGTAGCAGACTGTGTTTTGTAGGGTCAGCAAGCGCACCATCCCTGTCAGAGTCACCGAAAAAATCATCAGGAACATACCCGGTTCCACAGTAATCTGTTTGACGCACTGGGCTAGCCATCGTAGAGTAGAACATGGGTCGCTGCAGCTAGGTTTTACAACTTGGCTAACTGTGTTAGCCTCCGGGTGTATTGTAGACATGATACAAAATATCTTCTAGCGCTTTCAATCACGAGATACGTGAAGAAGCTAGGTGCCAACACGAATCTGGAAGAGCCAAGATGTATGCACCTTGACTTCTCCACCGTTAGTATTGCAACGTCAACGTAGTCGTGCGTACGCGCTGCCGGTGCGGCTTTATGGATATGTGATAGTAATAAGTATATAGTTACCACGAATACGAACCAATCCCTGAACCGGATACCATCAACAGGAGAAAAGAGCAAGAAACTGGAACGTTGTTGGCTGTAGACGACAAACATTGTTTGAACGTCATAGAGCGGTCGCCAACAAAATCGAGTTTACTCAGCCATCTATGTTTTGTTCGCTTGAAGCTGGTCTTTGTTTGGTTTTTTTTACTGTTCTGCTTTACATTGCTGTTGAGAAACAGAATAGTAGAATACGGTCAGTAATTTCTATCACGGAACCTTCCGAGACGATGAAGCAAAAGCAAGACCGCTTTTCAGGAGACCACTCTTCTCTCTCTGGGTACGGATACGTCGGATAGTAAAAGCGTAAAGGCAATCTTACGGCGAATCATTTTCTAAGGCGACCCGCCCCTTCATGCTTTGTGCTTGTACAAAGTCTGTACGTACCTCTCGATCGCTGCATACTAGCTTTTAGCCTCATTGGGTAAAGATTTCCACCGGACGCTAAACTCTGTTTCGGCAATGGGTGGATACACTACTCGGGAGTTTTAAACCGTACCTAACTATCGACATTTAAAAGTACGGTAAACAAACATTCCATCCAGGATCACTGGATCGTATACAACGGCATTCTTTTATCACATGCATAACAGATCACAAGCAAGTTCTTGCCTGTCCAGTAAATGGAGCAGGCGATGTACATAAGTAGTAGACCTTTACCCTCCTTGCTGCATAGTGCATGCATATGACTCAACTACTCCAACTCAATGGTACAAAGTACCTACAAACAGAGACCGTGTGCAGTGTCAGTAGAGGCCAGCCTTGAGTTTGGGCTTGGCTGCGCCCGGAACCCATGAGGTGCGCCATCGTAGGGTGTCCTTCACCAGTCTCTCTTCCTCCCTGCTGAACTTGAGCAGAGTGGCCACTGCGCGCACCAGTTGCAAGGCTTCTGGGTCGGAGGCGGTGATAAAGCGAAGGATCACATGTTTCATGTAGGTGAAGTTGACTGGCGTCATGTCTCCGTAGTCGTCAGTGGTAGTAGCAGAACTGGAAGTAGCAGCTAGTCGCGTGGAGCAGGATCCAGCAGCGGCTGTTAGCTGCTCGTCCACGTTGGACGCCTGCTGTTGTTGGCTGACAGCCGCCAGCTGTTTCAGCTCCTTCCCCAGCGTCTTCTTCATGTCTGCCAGTCTCTGCTGCTGGAGACGGATCGTGGTGTCACGCTCCTTCACTGCCTCCTCCAACTCATTCACTCTGCTCAAACCTACAACAATCCACCAAGACACATGTTCACCGCGTCTCCACATCATACAGAAAAGCCCAATACCTACCCTACAAAATGGATTGGAGTCCACCATACCATATATATTATATACACCATATCCATTGCGAGAATGGCGTGCCCCCCATACATGTATGTATTTATGTATATAAGTACTTACGTACAGTACGTACAAGTACAAGCATATCCGTAGTCTCAACGTGGTGAAGCTGACTCCCTTCAAGACAAGTATAGGCTACTATAGTTGGCGTTGTCATCGAAGCCTACACGCACAGGCTATTTGAAATACCCAAAATATATAATTGGGCTTAGGGGAAGAATGGAGCACACAGTGTACACAAAGGAGGATGAGCCCCATTATAATGGTTTCGCAAAACCCATTATAATGGGGCGAATATGAGCCAGTGCCTCATTCGTTTACACTGTGTGCTCCATTCTTCTCCTATATTTTTGGAAATACTGTAGTAGCGTAACGCAGCACAGACTTCTCAAATTTCGTTGCGCGCTCTTCTCGCTCTCGACACAATTCCTGAGAGTTGGGCCCGAAAAGAAAAGTTATCTTCCATGAGCAATCAAGAAAACCGATGAGGGTAGTGTGGGGCAAAACCGTTCATGGGGGAAATCCGCCAGACTTCATTCAAAACGGGCTCTCAAAAACGTATCTCATCTCGGAATACACATGTACTTCTTCCTTTGTTCTGTGTAACTTCGTCCATAGCCATGAAGGAGACTGAGGAAAGGGGGGGGGGGGGGATTTGATTTCCCCCACCCCACAGGCGGTTTTGTCCCACACTACCCCGTATGGTATCTATCTACACACGTACGTTACGTTGCCTTTGCATAAAGTATAACCATGACTACATAAGGGAAGAGACTATGCCAGCTAGTATTGGGCATTGGCGTCGTGTTCCATGCTAGGGCCGTTACGGTCCCAATCGGGGGCCCCCGTAGATCGATGTAAATTAGAGAAAGAGGGGCCCCGATCGGGGGCCCCGTCTGTGAAAAAAAGAAAACGAAAAGAAAGACATCTCTATTTTTGCATGCATTTTATAGAAGGCCCACGATTGGGATCAAAACGGTCGTAGCATGGTATGGAACACGAAGCCAATACTAGCTAGCCGGCATAGTCTCTCTTCCCTTATATGTAGTCTTGAACAACAAGCACATTGGTGTTTCTTCCTACCAGCAGCATCGTCATCCAGAAGTCGTAGAGTGTTTTTGTGCGTTTCCAGCTCTTGACTCAGTTGTGTCACTTGCCTGCCGAGATCTCTACGCACCAGCTCCACCTCGTGTGAGAGGCTGGCGTTTCGCAGCAACAGGTCGTCGCGTTCCTTCCTGCACTCTGTCGCTTTCTCTAGCTCATCCTTCTGTCTGGCGTTGGTCGCTTCCAGACTCCGAATGCCCTCTCGTAGTCGCCCTATCGTCTGCGCGTCCAACTCTGCCTTCATTTCACCACGCTCCCTCTCATCCAGCACGATAAGCAAATCTGCCGCCTGTAAAGCATGAGAAACGCACTGTCTTCCAGTTCACAGAGAACACACGTAATCGACGTACGTACGTGCATCAGGGCAAAAGAGACAAAGGTTGATGTTGAGTGAGGACAAGCGTTTCAGTCAGTATCTATCTACTTGTACATACTATAGCCTACTACGCCTGTCCTGTACCATGTTATCCATGCACAGTAGTACGTAGAAAGCTTAGCCATAAATGCTGGGAGCCGGCAATCGACCAACACTGCACGCATGTTCGTCATACAAACAGCGCATCAGTAGAAAGCAAGCCACATCTCCTATCGTCATCAGAGAATGAGCAGTACTTATACTTGGTTGAAAAGAAAGAACCGTCCATTTTAATTATACTACGGTACCTGATTAGACAAGGTGTGCTCGGAGTGAACATCCGCCGTTAGCTCCTCGGTCGATCCGGATTTCTGCGTCAGTTCCCTCTGTGTCTCTAGACTGCACAGCTGTACCCTCAGCTGCTCCATTTCCCCTTGGCAACTGGCCAACTCCTGCATGAGCTCCTTCAGTTTCTCTTCGTGCTCAGCTCTCGCTCTCTTCGCTTCCTCTTCCACCTGAATCAGCTCTGCGCATCTGCAGTTCGCACACTCTCTCGACAATTCGCCAATGCGTGCTTCGTAGGCACTGCGTTCAGATTCCTGTTCCATCTGTCGCTCTTTTTCCCACACTCTCCTCTGTTCAGTGGTGGCCGTCTCCAGTGTTTCCAGCTGCTGTCGCAAGAGGTCTCTGTCCACTCTCACTGTATTCTCCCTCTCTTCTGAAGCTCTTAGTTTCTCCTCCAGTTGGCGCACGCGTTCTTGCAGTCGCGAAACATGCGCGTCCTTTTTCGTAAGCAAATCCGATGTCTTGATGCGATATCCTTCGTATGCAGCTTCCAATTTTCGGTATTTCGCCTCCAGTACTACTATGGAAGACGACGGCAGAACTGCAGATTTGTTATCGCTATTGAAGCACGAACCGTTTACAGCCGAGGAATCGTTCTCGTTTTTTGCTTCCACGCACTCCAGTTCCACCAACTGCTTCTCATACACAGGAGCATCTACGTCCTTCGTCACAGCGTCAGACTTCGGCACTGCGACTGCAGCTGTTTGTACCAACTTTTTCTCGATGTCAATCTCCTTAAAGGGGATCGCCGCGGCGAAATCAATCAGGTGGAACTGCTATGCTGGGGTGATAGAACAAGTTCAAAGCTTTCATTTGATGTATAGGGTATATTGTTTGTTCGAAAATCGCTGGTTGTGCTGCTACAAGCGTTAAGTTTCTGTTTTAAAATGCGATGTCAGGTAGTATTGAGAAATGCGCGGACAGGGGGGTAATTTTCAGTTTTGCGTTGCTGACGTGAGCTGATAGCCCAACTGATTTTACGTATTTTACAAAAGACCGGGTCGAAAATTCGCACCCAGTCCTGAGATACAAGGCCTCAAAGTTGACCACAATTTGACCCTGATTTTTCACTTTTTTCACACAAAAATGGGGGTAAATAGCCCCACAGTGGGGCTTTGGGGCTATAAATTGGTAAACACATAGACCCTATGGGGGTACATGTTCAGACAAATTTTGAGCCCTCTAGCCCTCTTGGTTCAGGAGTTAAAGCTGGTTTTGCTGAAAATCCGAAAATTGGAATTTTTTCATAATTTTCAAAATTTTGAGAGAGTTAGTCCGTGTGCCGGCTGTTTTATTTCTGAATCTTGTAGAGCAGAAAATTTGCTACAAGATAGGCTACATTTGAAAAGAAAGTCATATATGGGAAATTTGCACAGCAGGGCCTCGAAGAGTGGCGAGTAAGGGTTTTAAGACACGTTTTCTGTAAGGATTGAGAGTAGCCTGTAGTGTACGCGGATGGGGGGTATTTTTGGAAATCGAGATAATATGCCTATCGGATTCCCCATCAAAAACTGCATATGTGGATGAATTTTGAAAAAAAAATTTGTTCAGGCATCATCGAGATATTGATGGGTAAAGGCTGGAAGGTCGCATTTTGCCGTTTTTCAACGTTTTTAGCCGTATTTCAGCAACCAGAGTGTGTAGCGGGCTACAATTTGGCACACACATACATCCCATAGGGATCCATGTCTGGACCAAATTTGAGCCCAATCCGCCGCTTGTACAGCGAGATATAGCGTCAGAAAGCTCAAATTTACGTATTTTGCACCTGTTGCAAATTCGGTTATATGAATACCACGGCGCGAATACATGCCCTGCACGGGGTAAAATTTTGAGAGGAAGTAGAGAAGGGTTAGGCCTACAACTTTTAGTACTACCGCAAAAATTCTCTATGTTTACAATTGGGACTACAAAGCTCTTGAAAGTGGAAAAATTCAGCAAAAATGTTCCCGCCTTTTTTATTATCCAAGATAAAAGAGCAATACCACTGAAATTTTTTCTTCATAAGTAACCTATCTTATGTAGAATTTGATGTAGATTTCAAAAATAAAATCGTTTTCCCCAAAAAATTTAACCCTTACCCAAAAATTCTCAAAAATATACAATTTTTGCACAATTATATGCTAGGGGTTAAATTTTTTGGGGAAAACGATTTTATTTTTGAAATCTACATCAAATTCTACATAAGATAGGTTACTTATGAGGAAAAAATTTCAGTGGTATTGCTCTTTTATCTTGGATAATAAAAAAGGCGGGAACATTTTTGCTGAATTTTTCCACTTTCAAGAGCTTTGTAGTCCCAATTGTAAACATAGAGAATTTTTGCGGTAGTACTAAAAGTTGTAGGCCTAACCCTTCTCTACTTCCTCTCAAAATTTTACCCCGTGCAGGGCATGTATTCGCGCCGTGGTATTCATATAACCGAATTTGCAACAGGTGCAAAATACGTAAATTTGAGCTTTCTGACGCTATATCTCGCTGTACAAGCGGCGGATTGGGCTCAAATTTGGTCCAGACATGGATCCCTATGGGATGTATGTGTGTGCCAAATTGTAGCCCGCTACACACTCTGGTTGCTGAAATATGGCTAAAAACGTTGAAAAACGGCAAAATGCGACCTTCCAGCCTTTACCCATCAATATCTCGATGATGCCTGAACAAATTTTTTTTTCAAAATTCATCCACATATGCAGTTTTTGATGGGGAATCCGATAGGCATATTATCTCGATTTCCAAAAATACCCCCCATCCACGTACTATGCAACCGGTACAGAAAACGTTTCTTAAGAGTGTGCGTTTTCCCCATTTTTCAAAATAAATCAACAATGTCACAGAAACTCTCTCCTCAAAAGCAGCCTATCTTATGTAAAATTTGATGTAGATTTCTAAAAAAATATTTTTGACCCCAAAAAAGTTAACCCCTAGCATATAATCTTACAAAAGATGTAATGGTTTGACAATTTTTGAACATTTTTGGGGTAGGGTTAAATTTTTTGAGACCAACAACAATTTTTTTTAGAAATCTACATCAAATTTTACATAAGATAGGCTACTTTTGAGGAGAGAGTTTCTGTGACATTGATGATTTATCTTGAAAAATGGGGAAAACAAAACGCACACTCTTAAAACCCTTACTCGCCACTCTTCAAGGCCCTGCTGTGCAAATTTCCCATATATGACTTTCTTTTCAAATGTAGCCTATCTTGTAGCAAATTTTCTGCTCTACAAGATTCAGAAATAAAACAGACGGCACACGGACTAACTCTCTCAAAATTTTGAAAATTATGAAAAAATTCCAATTTTCCGATTTTCAGCAAAACCAGCTTTAACTCCTGAACCAAAAGGGCTAGAGGGCACAAAATTTGTCTGAACATGTGCCACCATAGGGTCTATGTGTATACAAATTTATAGCTCCAAAGCCCCACTGTGGGGCTATTTACCCCCATTTTTGTGTGAAAAAAGTGAAAAATCAGGGTCAAATTGTGGTCAACTTTGAGGCCTTGTATCTCAGGACTGGGTGTGAATTTTCGACCCGGTTTTTTTGTAAAATACGTAAAATCAGTTGGGCTATCAGCTCACGTCATCAGCCAAAAACTGAAAATTACCCCCCTGTCCGCGGTACTGTACAGCAATACTGAATCCTTCCAGACATCGCGTTTTAAAGTACAGGTCCAGTTCAGGGGCGAATTTTCGAGGTTTTTGGCTTGTATCTCTGGCGGGACGGCAGGTAGCCATGTGATCTGCGCGTAGGTGGGGTTTCCGCCGACCTATCTCATGGTACCTTCCTTTTCAAATTCTCGCTGAGTGGATAGCACTAAAATTCGAAGTATTTTGCTTAAAACTTCATCAATTCTCGCTAAAAATAGAAAAGCAAGGTACCATGAGATAGGTCGGCGAAAACCCCACCTGTATACGCGCAGATCACATGGCTACCTGCCGTTCCGCCATCGAGATACAAGCCAAAACCTCGAAAATTGGCCCCTGAACTGGACCTGTACTAAACAGAAACTTCAACAGCTTGTAGCAGCGCAAGCAGCGATTTTCGAACATACAATATGCACATCAAATGAAAGCTTAGAACTTGCTCTATCACCCCAGCATAGCAGTTCCACCTGTTGGATTTCGCCACGGCGATCCCCTTTAAATTTGTGCGGAATTTGGTGTGTTTGCGGTTGAGCAGAGGACTTGGAGGAAAGAGTTGCTCTTCCGCTGCTGGATTCTTCCGCAATTTGTTGCTTCAACCGATTGAACATGATCAATTCTCCCCAGTCCTAGTCCAGCTCCGACCAGTCCAGGGTCTTGATGCTCCAGTCCAGACTTTGCAAGAAAACACGAGAAGAAACGCAGTCAAATACGGTTAAAGACTTGCGGTAGAAGAAGTGGCTGCGGTCATTAGTTGTGCAATGATGTGCTGACGACGTGACACCACTCAAACTGACGTCTCTTCCGTGTTTGGCCCAGTAGAAAACGCAGCTCCTTCGCCGCTGTCAGCTCCACTCGCGTGAAAAAGTGATCGTACTTCGCAGCCGCAGCAATCACGGGGTTTCAGCTAGCCTTGAAAAAATAGGAAAACAAATTTACTACTGCGGTACGCAGGTATGTACAGTCGTATAACACATAATTATCGATCGAAAATGGCAAACTTACAGTTTCTCCATTTATCCCACCTCCTCTGTTCGGTTTTCCACCTTGAAACAGCCCTTACGCGACAATAACATCTGGCGATATCACGGAGAATGCTCGCATCGCATCGCATCGGCATCGCTCCGCTTCAGCTCATCCACAACACGTCGGTCATTTGTAAAAGACAACCAAACAACCAACAACCAAACAACCAAAAGTGTGGACCTCTTGAAACTAGCTCCGCCAAAATGACGCACATGGTTTGTTTCTTTGAATTGTACCCTGTGCTCATTGTTAGTGAGATTCCACCTTCTCTATCCGTTACACGCTGGAATACTTGAACAGCTCGCTATTGGGCACTATTTTTACAAAATGTTATTGCTAAAGAAAGCAAGTTAGGCTTTTCAAAATACTGACAGGACTTAGGGGTTTAGGCTTAGGCTTGGGAGGCTTAGGTATTGGATTTAGAGGAGTAGGCCCAAGCCTAAGCCTAAGCTCTAAAACTTCAGTCCTGTTCAGTTCGGCAAATTTGGCAAATTTTCCTTCTCGACTGTTCTAAGCCTGATTTTGAAGAGCACAACGTGCTTTCTTTGATTACATTTTTGTTACACTAAATTCCCTGTAGCTACTGTAATTCAACTATTCCAGCAGATAGCACTTGCTGTGTACCATATGGGGGGAGAGGGGAACACAGTAGGGAACACAGGACCGCAGTAACTTCCAGACGCTCAGACCAACCTGCTCTCGCAATCAACAAGCATGGATGCAGGAAGGAAGAGGAAGCAAAGGTGGAGTGGTGGAGGAGAGATAAGAGGGCGGAGGATCGCACTGATAATGAGTACAGGGTACAATTCAAATAAACAAACCATGTGCGTCATCTTCGCGGATGCTAGTTTCAAGAGGTCCACACTTTTGGTTGTTTGGTTGTTGGTTGTTTGGTTGTCTTTTACAAATTACCAACACGTCAACAACGTAACATAATCCACCTTCACGTACCCCTATAGCGGGCGCGCTTTAGAGGTACGTGTCCTGCGTAATAAAGCTAACAAGCTGCAATTATATGAATGGCGGTGGTGGCGCGCTGGTCATGGTGTCAGACAGGCGTGTAAACAAAAAATACAAATGGATGGACAGTTTGCCCAAACGAAATTTGCATTACTAGTAGGCGTAAGGTGCAGTTAGCTAGCGAACAGACTGAAAAGTATAGGACTATGGGGTAAACCCGGCCATGGGAAAATCCGGCCGCCTAAGCTTCAGAGCTGCATATCTCAGGAACCAATGGACTAGATTGAGACAAGCAAGAGACCAATCGATTCCTTGAACTCTCCTCTTTCAAATCAGCTATTCGGCATGTCATTTGTTGAAACATCAAGCTCACGGGTTCACGTTTTTCAACAAGAGGTCGAAAATGACCAAACTTTAGACGTTGCGCAAAAACACCCTGTATGTTATAAATGAACACCCGGTATGTGGGGGCAAGGGGACATGGTACCGTAACCCCAGGCAAAGTTTCAACCAATTCACCCTACTGGTACTGGAGACATAGGAAAAAACAATTTCAGTACTTAGTGGGGTAAACCCGGCCACCTGAACTCCTGTACTAAAGTATAGGGTAAACCCGGCCACCTCATCAGCGCAAACTACTGCCATCTTAAACGGCTGCCATATCAGCGCACAATCAATTAGGAAAGTGCGTTCAGCTAATCGAACAATATTTTCATGTGATTTCTCAAGGGAAGAGACGTTCCTGCAAATTTTTAAAAATTCTCTGGGTGGCCGGGTTTACCCCCCAGTACTGAAAGATTAGTTGACAGCAAAGTAGTCCCATTCACACCATTTTTTACCTACCTAAACTATCTAGCTGACTAATTGGTAGCTGCTGTCCATGGTAATTGCTTATGCTTCTTGTCTAACACGCCACACTGATAAAGAATAGCCTGGGCAGTCTCAAATTAGACAAAATCATGGGTGGCCGGGTTTACCCCCAGTACTAAGAGATGAGTTGTCAATAGAGTAGTCTCATTCATGCCCTTCATGCATCGGAAAGAATTTTTTTAATTTGTTATTTTTGTAACTACTGGCGTTGGGAATTAGCTTGGCTTCCATCTTAAAAAAAACGGCTGTAAAATTTTGCTTGGCCAGCCCAAAAACGGCCTAAATCTTAGGGGGCCGGGTTTACCCCCCACGGCTCGTATTTTAGCAACAGACAAAATTGGCCATAACTCTACAAGACGTTCAGCAGTGGAGTCAAACTTGGCACGTTTAACTAAGGCCTATCCACGTATATTATGCCATGTGATTTTGTTTTGGTTCAGGCATTGGTTCCTGAGAACTGCTTGGGGGGCCGGGTTCACCCCATGTTACCCTACATTATTGGGGAATGAAGTTTTGTCGCACAAGGTGGCGGTGGCAGTGGCAGAAGCAGACTTATTAGTTATAAAATAGTTTTGTTTGATGACTGCTTCAATAAGCAAGATCTCGAAGGATTCACCTCTGCTTCATTTCTCCAGCCATGGTCCAAATAATGAAGATGTCATTTATGAGTTCCAGTATGCGTCAATTGATCGGACTGGAATGTACGTATGGTACATGTAGTGGACTGGCTAGGCTGTTTGGCAGCGTTCCAAATGTTACCATCAGCAACGGCAGGATCAAATGAATCGGGTCCAGTGCATCAGGCGAACGAGGGATTTGGATGCCGACAAAAGAGGAGGAAACAGCCGCTGGCGGAGCGAAGGAGAGGATTTTCGAGCCTTTTGACTGGTAGGCCTACCGTTCTTGCCTTGTTTCTTGACGTTTTGGCAACTTTTCCCTTGAAAAACAAATCTTGTCTACGGACGGTGGTTACGGACAGGCGGACTGCTCGGATTACGAAGGGGGCTAATGCAGGACAGGGATGCAGATTTAAATGCCACCGTACGAAGGTTAGAAATCTGTACCATGCGAAGATAACAGTATGCTGCTGTAAAGAATGGCTATAGTCTATGCTACGGCAATTACGTGAGAGACGCGAATCGATTTTAGTTCTAGATCGGTATGAACCATGAACAGCTCGATCCATTCCTGAAAATCGATCATCGGCTAGCCGGGACACTCCTTTCAAGCGATCAACGCCGGGAGATAAAGTGTCCAATGGAGCAGGCCAATCCTGACAAAAACTGGGTAAGAGAGTCGCGATCATGAGTCTGGCGTGCGTCAATGCAAGTCCAATCCCATCCACTACAGGATAGGGGTAACAGACTCATGCCCGCGTACCCGTTGGAATTCCGTAAGTGCTAAGTGCTGCGTAGAATACTGAAATCGGGCACTTACTGAGGCGGACCAGTCACTTCGGCACTTACTGGTCCAAAGTAATGCAGTATTGAGTGGTGCCTGACTGAGCACTATAGGTGACATGAAAAACTGAATAAGTTCTGAATAGAAGAAGACTGAAATAGGGCACTTACTGACGGACCGGTCACTTTGGTACTTACTGGTTCAGGCTTAGGCTTAGGCATTCAATGCAGAGGGGTAGGCCTCAGCCTAAGATTAGCATAAGCCTCAGCCTAAGCCTAGCCTCAGCCTAAGCTTAAGCCTAAACCAGTAAGTGCCGAAGTGACCGGTCCGTCTCAGTATGTGCCCGATTTCAGTTTTCTATGCAGCACTTATTCAGTATTCCATGTCACCTAACGCTCAGCAAGGTAAGTGCCAAAGTGGCCGGTCCGTTTCAGGTGCCCGATTTCAGTTTTCAACGCAGCACTTAGCACTTAGCAGTTAGCACTTAGGGAATTCCAACGGGTTGCCCGCGCAGCGAGGCATTTTTGTAACAAATGTACGTATTGTACAGGGTGTTCCATAATAAACTCACCGGATGTTTGTGCCTCTCATTCATCAACTGAGCGTTCGATTTCAGTACGCTCTTTTACATTTGGTAGCTAAGGGTTCTAAAATTGTGCAGGCAAAATTTCAGCCGTCTAGTCCCTCTACCAAGGAAGTTATGAAAGCTCAAACTTTTGGACACAAAAATTCACGTTTTTTCACTTGGGGACTAAACCCGGGTTCAGACCAAAGTTAGCACTCTACGGATGAGTTTTTCAAGTTTCTTTGCAATGGCGCAATAGATTTGGTTCTGCCGCGTTTTTTATGGGATAATTGAACGGGATTTGATAATGTATTAGCTTTTGGATGGTAGAATATTCTCTTTATTGTGGTACAATATTGGGAAAATCCTCGATTTCTAAGGTCAGCCTTTCTGAGTTGTTTGAGCCGCTTCCTGTTGCCTAGAAAGTTGAAATTTTGCAGGCATAAACTTTGAAGCCTTGCCTACTTATGCAAAAGACCGCATTTGAAAATGACACCCCGCTGTGGAGATAGAGACACAAACAGCCGGCGAGTATATTATGGAACACCCTACATTACCATACGCAGGCGTGAAGTTAGGTACAATTCATTATCATGTAGGTTAATATTTGTACGAACATGTATTTATTGGTGCATGGGATGGTTCGTATTGGCAGTGGCTTATGATCAGCTCACAAGGGGCCACCATCGACCGCCAATTTGGCCGCGTACGCCTACCAATTATCGCTTGACAGTACATTCATATGTAGCTATTTAGCTGAGCTGTACCTAGCTGGAGATATATTTCTTGTCCATTTCGTGACAGTCGGCCATGCCAACCCACCACCGTCGAAAGTTGCCATAGCTTTTTTGCACGCTATTGCCAATTCGTCTCAATTCTTGGCATAAGCCGCAAAAATGGATGAAGCTATCGGGCCCTTTTGGGTTCCAGAATGTTGGACGGTAGGGTTTTGTTCGCCATTTGAAATAACTCAGATATTCCGTGCGGTTGCGCTCCAGTTTCTTGAGGTACAGCGCCATTTCTTTTGTGGAATTGAAGTCGTCCAATGCGATAATGCTCTTAGATGGAGCGAAGGCTTCATAGTTGGACCGCTTCAACACAAGCGGAATACTGTAGTAAGGCCATCGGGACCAGTATTTTTCGGTGACGTAGTCTTTACAAAGAGAATTTTCGAAGGCGACGAAAAATCTGTAATTTTCGTTCAACTGCTTTGCGACGCATTGCTGGGCGTCTCGAGGACAAGATCTGAAAGGGCCGCAGTCTCCATAAACATCCACTTGGATATCCCGTTGGAGTAAACGAATTATCTTCTCTCGCTTTGATTGCGTGCCACAATTGCTGATGAACGCAGCGACTGACTTAGATTTTGCAGCCACTTTTTCTTCAATCTTAGCCATTGTCTCTACCACGTTTTCACCAGTATGAGCAGTAGAGCTGGAGCCTGTATGTTTCTGGGCACCGACCGAGCGACCCAACGCGTTATAGGGATAGTAGACGTCGGAATCATGTCGATACGTCATGGTTAGATTGAAGAAATTAGGCATTTCAAATTTTTTTCCCCATGCGTGAGGCGGCGATTCCATGCAAAAGAATACGTAACTTTGGTTCATCCATCGCACTGCGGGAAGGTCCGATGTTCTGAAATCTCTGCAGTGAAAAACCACAGCGCTGGCTTCCCTTAATCGCGCATGATCGAAGGTGGATCTGCAAGCGAGGGACGAAGGACATTCGCCGCTTGAGTATTCCTGGGCCAAGAAGTCAATTCTTTGCCTGAAGAATGGCGTCCAAGTCAGAATTAGCGGAGGAGGAATGAGCTTCTCCTGCGCATCTGCCGTACTGATATTGATATGGATTGATTCGTTAGAACCGCTTGATAAGTTGAGCAGTTGTTGCACCTTTGAGAAGTCGAGAATTGAGGCACCGATGCTTGGAATATTGCTGATCCTGGAAAACACGGCTGGTAGTTGGCCATTTTTTGAGATGAACACAATAGTGAAAATTGCAAAGCCTAGTAGAAACCAATAGAAAAGTGGTGGGCCGGATGGCACCTTTAGCCCATGATACCACGGCCACATGCACAGGACTTTGCGTCAACGTTAGTGAAGAGTTGTTCAAGAACGATTGAGTGGATGGCCAGGTGATGATATGCGGAGAAAAACAATGGCTACTGCAGCTTCAAAACAAGGCGACAAGCCTTCTTGCAGAGGAGAGAAAATAGAGACGAGTGCCGACCGAGCATTCCAGGCGAAATGAAAGACATCAATAATGTCCGGTAGAATAGTCTCTATCAAAAAGCGGGTCCCGAAATGTCAGTGGCAGCGTCGTACATATTACCAATTTCCGCTTGAGTGCCGACGGTAGCGACAAGATGCCACTAGCATAGTTTGGTCTTTCTTTCACAAGACATTTCCACAAATCAGTGTTGAAGAGCATGAGCAAGTCAAGCAGTTGCCTTGGTCACAATTGATCGCAACACACGATGAATAAGTTGTGCTTTTATTTTGTTGTAGAGTCCTCAGCAGAAAATGTACACAAAACAATCCAGCGTGTTAAAAAGGTTAAACTGGAGCAGTGTTTAGTCAGTGCGTTGGGTTGGGCACCATAGTGTGCGTACATTGTATGTTACATAGCACGCTTCGAATGTAACTTTGCAGCATGATGCATGCGCACGTTCAAGATAGATAGCAAATACCACTGCGTTTATGCTTGTAGCTCTCCACGCTGATAAAATTGCCAGGTTAGATTATGATTGCGTTGCTGTCGTGCGCTGTTGGCTAGTGTGTCCAAGGATACGCGTTTCCAAGGAAATGCGTATGCGACTATGCGTACATATGATGCCTAGTGTCCACGAAATCGTATAGTAGTAGTTTTATTTTCTCAGCTGATAACGTTTTCTGCAAGGATTGAGAGTAGCCTATTGACTATAGTCGAACAAGAAATTTCATGAACCATTGAAATTTTTTCTCAGCCAATAAAAGACGTAGAGCACAGCGGTCAAACTTCTACGGCTAACTTTAGCTCGCCGTTCCAATAAAAAAAACCGTTTGTCTGCAGCTGCTCTCAGTGTCGAGATCTCGCCGAATTCCTTCAGTACTGAAATCGTGTCACCATTTGGCAGACGCTAAACCACGCAAACCACGACACCCTACGACCCTGTTCGCCCGATGCGCATTTTCATCGTCTTTATCACATATGCTTATTTCTTCCATTTTGATTTTTCGGGCGTTTGCGAGGTTTAGAATTGCCCAATGGTCCACGCCCAATTTGGCGATTTCAGTACCGAAGAAACTTGGCGAGATCTCGACACACAGAGCAGCTGGAGACAAACGGTTTTTTTTATTGGAACGGCGAGCTAAAGTTAGCCGTAGAAGTTTGACCGCTGTGCTCTACGTCTTTTATTGGCTGAGAAAAAATTGCAACGGTTCATGAAATTTCTTGTTCGACTATAGTTGCGCTTAGACTTTGGGTGGTCGCGAGGTGACCCGCGGTACATATTTATTTAGTGCATATAATTTTGATCGGTGCCAGGGGGGCCGTCGACGTTGTTCACTCATCTGGGAAGAAACGACGTCCGCGACCACGTCAGTACCGATCTAAACTTTCACTAAATACCGCGGTTCCACCTCGCGACCACCTAAAAGTCAGTGCAACTGATCAATAATGTGGGCAGAAGGGTATTTTTTCGAATCGAGCTGTGTATATCCATTGGATTTTCCATCAAACACTGCACATACGGATGAATTTTGAAGAAATAATTTACTCGGGCATCATCGAGATAATTTTGCCTGAAGGCTGGATGGTTGCCCATTGACTGCCCTTAGGGAATTTTGGAGGCAAAACCCCTTGTGGGGTCTGGGGTGGAGCCCTACCTAGCTGCTAGAGGCTATGGGTATGGGCTCTGGAGGAAAAGCCCCCAGCGAGGGTGCAGGGGCAGTGCCCCTTGGGAATTTTTTAATTTTGGGCACAAATGGTGCATTTTCCGATAATCTGGGGTTAGGGGGGAATTACCAACTAACACTGGTGTCAACTTGGCCTCAAAAATTGTTAGTTAGTAAAAATTACCCATTGTCAAATCCAGTTGTTTAACCTACCCCTCATTGTCCGTTTAGTTAAACTAAAATCCACCTTACCTAAATATTCAGTAAAATAAAAATATTCTTTTTTTTTCTTTTTTTTTTTTCTCTTTTTTTTTTTTCTTTTTTTTTTTTTTAAATTTCTTTTTCTCTTATTATTTTATAATTTTTATTAATTATTTACTCTAACCCTACCCACTCTATATATAATTTACTATTATATACAAATCTGACTAGATACTACTATACACATACAATAATTACCCCTAACAACACACTCCACCAGAAATTATTCCTTTTTATTTTTATTTTTATTTTTTCCCTTCTTTTTCCCTATCCTAACTTACTAAACACTATATTATATATTATTACTATTTTACTACCTACTTCTAATTTTATCTCTTACCTTCTTACTTCATTTTATGTAATTTCAACTTTTTATTTAATTAATTTTTTTCCCCCCAAACCCCCAATACTTACTTCACCACCTAACTAACAATAGTCTGTTTGCTGAGCAGCGGCACGGCGCGCTTTCCTTCACGTCGTGCCAGTGTGCTATTGTTGGCATAGCCTACTAGCTGGCCGTCGAATAAAAGTTCGACGAAATACAAACCGTACGAGTAATGAAAATGACATGGATGCAACATGTGATGCACATGCAACATGGATGCATCCAAGTGAAGTGGCCAACCCTTCCAAAGACTTTATTTGCTATCATAAGCAAGCTTAAAGCAAGCATAAGCATATTATCACAAAATTCATAAAATACTCTGTCCCTTACTCGCTCAAGTCACACTCATATGGCTTGGAAGACCAATGCCCCTGCAGCTTTAGTATTCCAACTACTACCTACTTGGGAAATGTGCAGCCTCTACTTTTACCGCAGCGTTGTTTCAAGCTTATTGCCAGAGCAGACGCAATTTGGCCGGTACCAATGTCTTGGAAGGCACGGAAGTTGATCCAGCTAGCCAAAATGCATAATAGATATAAATATAAATGTACTACTGTAGACATGCGCTGTGCTGAAGACAGTTGGACCGTGAAATTGGGATGGAGCGCCCCATTTTCCCCTTGATTTTGCAATTTCTTTGCACTCCCTTGACCCCAACAACAGCTTCTACACGCAGCATAAAGTGTCATAAGTTTTTGAGGCAACTAAGCTTGCCAAATATCTCAGAAGGCGAAACTGTGCATTTTTCAATCATTGTGAAGCCACTTTGATTGAGCAAAATCTTTTTCCTCCTTTCGCCGCATAAAGACTTCTAGGGAGGCATACGTAGCCTACATACTGTACATTATATACTGTATAATATATGTACTGTATGTATATAGCCTACATCAAGTACATGTGTACATATATACACATATACGTACGTACGTGCACATACATACATACATACATACATACATACATACATACATACATACATACATACATACATACATACATACATACATACATACATACATACATACATACATACATACATACATACATACGGTACGTACGGGCACTAGGGATACATAGATGGCGGATGGGAGTCGGAGTATGGAGGCTGCTTACTCACGGGAGCGGAATCAAATGCGACTATTCAGAAAAGGCGTGAAAGAGGAAGAAGAGACATGAGTCCTTTCCGAGAGTAACAAAATAGGCCCAGGGCGGCTAATAGAAAGATAATGATGACCTAATCGGTCAGCGAACAGTCGGTGGAGCGAATACTGGAAACATCGGCTCATCTACAGTTCAGTACTTTCGCATCAAAAGCCCCGCCTACTGTGCGCCAAACTCCAACCTATGTACCAATACATACATACCGTACATACGTACATACATACGCTGAGATGATCTTCAATCGCTGATGTCGTGTCCACCAAGTGATGTCAGCAACATACGGTAGTGAACAGGCTGTGGGACGGAGGCAACGTCCGCATACTCGTATACGTCGTATTTCTTCTGCACCGGTGAATCGCTTCAGTCCTCGAAAAAGCAGAGAGAGAGATGTCTGCTGCCCAACTTTGTTCGTGTAATGGTACATGTACACACATATCTGGATAGCATGTGTTGCGACCTCGATGGGTGGCGTGGTTTGTTTGTCGGTTGCCTGACGATCGAATCAATCAGGATCACCGGATGGATGAGGACGAAGAATCTGTTCGCGCCCCCCTTCGACGCGGTTGCATCAGAGGAGCAGAGAAGCAGAAACTGAAAATAGCTCCACATGACTACGGTAAGTACGGCAAAATATTGTGTACATAATAATATTAGATCAGCAGATATCTTGCGCGCCGGTTGGTTTTACTTAACGTACCGACTTAGTTCATCGGTTCAATTTGGTGTCAGAGTGTTCACTCGTCGTTTCTTTTGTACTAGTATCGATTGTGGTACCTTACCTATGTACCGACATTTTCAGTACACATGTACTTTGCCGTCGTCGGTTGTTTCTGGTGTCGGAAATCGCCTAGTCCCTCTTGCTTGATCAGAACAGCGGCAAACTTTCCAATTCGATGACAGATTATTGTCCACGTTCATTGTTATACGCAGTAGGTTCATGTAAGGAGCGATTCAAACATTCGTTATCGGAAAATGTCCTCCCCATGTACGTACTGTATGTTCGGGGTGAGTGCCCTGGGATACATAAGTAGCTTGTCACTGGTTTAGTGTGTGCGTGTGTGGTTCCTTCCTAGTTCCTACCGATTATCAGTTGACGTGATAATTGGAAAATGCCTTTAGGCTTTGTTTCCTGGAGAGAAGCATCCAGCCGGACCAGTGGGCGGCTCCGAAGTCGTCCTTCTGGAAGAAAAGCAGCCCTCCGGAAGAACAACCACCCACCTTCCTTCACGTGTACGTGCGTATGTACTCTGCGTTGAAAGCTCCGCCTCTGTCTTCATCTCCTCGTATTCCGTCGACTGCTTTCTGGTGCTGCTCTCGCTCCTGTGTGTCGACCCTTCAACCAGCCGAACTGGTGCGTTCATGAGTAAGCAGCGATCTTGTCAGCTCCTGTACATCATGGTCATACTCCATCCTATTCATTATCACGGACTGCGCCTCCGTCCACCGAAGGAGGAAAAGGAGGCATAAGCGCTCGCTCATGTACGGTTCGGCTAACATCGCCTTAAGATTCTTCAACCAGTTTCTCTTTCGCCCAGCGGGTGTATCATCGAGGTAAGGGCTAAGTCGTGCATATAATTAAAATGTGCCGCCAATATTGTACCGTTTGCCTTGCGCCTTTGTACTTACGTAGTTGCCTCACGCCTTTTGGGTCGGTCCGCACCATTTCGCCCCTTGCGTTGTGGGAAAATAGTCGCGCTGTGTCGAAGGAAGCAATAAGCTTGAAACTGATCGGTCGTCTCGTTTCGCTGCATGTTTCTCTTTCTTGACGTAGTGTTGCCAAATCCGTTCACATAGCATGCATTTACCTATTAGCACCTTCGTAGTGTGACGAGGTATGTATGTACATCTGTACGCGTTGCATTGTATATGTATACATTGCATTCACGATGACGATCCAGAAGTCATCATATTGTAATGTTGCTTGGCAGGCACATTGTATAGGCAAAGAACTTTAGCTTACGCAGCCTGCCAAATTGCGGTCAGCTACATTTCGTGTACTCTCAATGCACGCGAGCATTATACCCTTTGTGGTAGGGTACGCGTATGTACACGTAAACTTCATGCTTGCTCAGTCCGCCGTTAGCCTTCGCCTGTTTCTACCGTAGGAGGGAATTTCCCATTCTCCATGTCTATACGCACTGAACGCGCACATGCAATTGGTATGCATGCGGCGCGCCATTCTGCGCAGTTGCAATACGTGCAGCACACCGACGATTGTACTGTTGCTCCCTCGCTATTGTTGGAGGATGAGACACGAAGTGATTAGTGGACTAATTTGAGGGAGACAGGAGCCGACCCTTCCTCTCTCTCTCTTTTGAAGCAGTGCGCGGGAATTTGTCCGCTGTCAAAGGACCCGCAGCCGCCTCCTGCATTGCCGCACACATGCATGGGTCCGTTCCGTACACACACATACTGTACATATGTATCGGTCATGTGAAGAACGCGTTTTGGGTAGGTTGCCCATGCACACATAGGTGCCTATATTGGTATTATCATTATGTAGGTACATGCGAAAGTCGCAGTCATTTGTCAAACTAGCACCACCATGCCAGCCATCACATAATTTTGGGAGGCGGGCATGCAAGGCCACTTTCAAATTGACTGACAGGCATACACAGGTGCAGA
Source organism: Epsilonema sp. ZAB3_2 (assembly GCA_030247985.1). Lineage (NCBI taxonomy): Eukaryota > Metazoa > Nematoda > Chromadorea > Desmodorida > Epsilonematidae > Epsilonema > Epsilonema sp. ZAB3_2. The sequence goes on from JASAMW010006251.1 coordinate 25,166, forward strand.
TTGCGTGTGGTGCTATTATTATTATTGTGATCATGTCGGTGTGAGAGTGAGAAAATCGTGAAGTGTACGGTAGAAAAGCAATGATGGCAGCGCAAATAGCGTGAGAAAAATCACTGAAGGAAACAATTACTATGTTATCATCCCATTTTTTATCATGCCAAAAAACCGTCAGGATGTAAAACACAGTACTTTTACTAGACAACTTTACACGATGGACTTGCACGTAGAAAGTATGGTGCACGTAGACGACTTCAGAAGTGGACCTGACTTGGACCGCGCCGAAAGGGAAACAAAAATAGGTGTTTCAAGTAACTGGGAGAGGCTGCGGCTGAGACAGAGGCCTACTCCTCTGCATCCAATACCTAAACCAAAGCAGTAACTTCAAACACCCCTTTTCTTTTTTTTTCTTTATTTTTTCGGCATGTGGACGCGCGAAAATTCTGGTCCACTCTTTTTGCATCTGTCCCCGCTGGACCTCCGTACTTTCTACTGGCGCGTGGACAGCTTAAAAACAGGTTTATGCAGGTCCATCGTGTAAAGTTGTTATAGTAAAAGTACAGTGTTTTATATCTGGCGGTTTGGGGGTGCCACATCAGTGTTCATTCATTCTCATACTGTATACAGTTTGAAGTTGAAGCAAAAAACGATATGGCATTTTTGGTTAAACGATTGGGATTCGTTTCAGTATCAATCAGCTACAATGCAGTATGCTGTTGTGCCGCCACCCACTCAAAGAAATTATATATCTCCCCGTTTCTATCCAAAAAAAAACTCACATTTACAAACTGACGCCCCAGAAAACTATGAACGTTGACGAACAAATATCAACATCTCGCCAGGAACATGGAGAGAAGACAGCAAGAGAAGAGGTGCAGCGTTTGGTGTGTCGTCGCCATCGCAATAATTGAGCGCATTACGGCGCGCTAATTGAATTAGGAGTCCTGCTGACTTGGAGTCGACGATGATTCGTCCCGATTCGGTGAGAGCGAATCGACGACGGCGGCTGGAGGTCAGCTGATCCTAAACTTTGTCACATCAACTTAGATTTCGGGCATGCGTCGCGCCGGATTCGATTAGTACCGGGCCCAGATTTTTCAAGTCAGAAAACTTTGGAACAACGATGACATACGGAGGCGAGGAGCTCTTCTAACAGCACCTATGGATAACTCGATGAAAACATAGACGATGCGATAATACGCACGAAAAGGCACATCAGTTAAAGGGGGCGCATGGCATGGCACCAACGGGGAGAAACTCTCGCCCCATCCTTTAGTCAGCAGGCACACACGTAGGTACACGACACTGCATGCGAACCTACTGTGCACAATAATGCATGTGATCAGTCGACAGTGAAAGATTATTTTCTGTTGAGTTCACTCGATCAGCTTTGTTTGATCACTGAATTTCAAGTCGAATTAACCCCGACTCCGACCCGCTTGCATGTTACGCTGATGAAAGAACCCACCGTTAGTTTGCCCATTGGATTTGACCCGTTCTCCAGCCGAAGTTCGTAATTGAATTTTACGCCAGGTAAGCAGGATCAGTTTGCGCTCGCACTACACTTGATGAGGTTGTTAGATAATTTTCACGGATTTGTGCTAAATGGTATATTCTCATACCGGTCGGTAGCCATACGTAACAGTACAGTACGTTTCGTACAGATGCGAGTCACCATACGTACGTACATAACTGTACATACACGGTATACATACATACATACCCGATCAACCTTGTTCCCGCGGAATCTAAACTTGAAAATACTAAAAGTGGTTGCCGTGGTGAAGTGGCTGCGCGCGCTCTATCATCCCACCACATCCCACGCTAGTTGCTTGTCCATCTTGGTTCGCGCCCTCTTGATTCTGTCCCTAATTAATTAGCGACTGTGTGGTTGAGTCCTTCTCGGGAAAGTTTGCCTAATCCCCTCGTCACAATGGGAAGACAGAAAGTCAAGTCGGATAATAGCAAGGCTGCCCGGCTGGAGTCCGCGATTGAGGCGCAAATGAGCCGACGGCGGTGTCCGCGTTTTGATCCGCGACAAACTGTCCCCTATCCTCGCGTCCTATGTGTACGCTATCGCTAGCCCTATCAATTATTTCTCCCAATTAGTGGGACGCTGTGTTATCGATGATCTTCGCTCTTTGCTTCTCTTCTGCATACCAATACGGGTCCCAGGCTCTGGACCGCCCCCTGCAGAGAGCCAGACCTTCTTTCCGTCCCATTGCCCAATACTATGTACACCTCAGTATCAAGAATACCTTTAGATTGCATTTGGGTAGGCAAACTGGCATGCCAAGCACATTCTATCGATTAAATGGGGGAGTTCTTTCTTGATCCCTACTATGCTGATAGTGTGATGGACAGTCTGTCCCGCCCTAATCTCGTGTAATTCTCCCTGCAGCCCTGAGCAGTCAAGTAAACTTGAGTCATCCATTTTGCTCCTGCTGATCAATTAGTGGGCAAATGTGGTTTACTACTGCCTGCATATTGTACATATCTGTCACGGACGTTGATGCTAACTTCTTGCATTGTTGGTCCTCTCCTCTCCTCTTTCACTGATTATAATCGTCCATATAGAAACTACATACTACGTACGTATTTTGCCAACATGTTGCCGTGTGCAACCGTACGTGTGCAAAGTGAGGTGTTGTGAAAAAGTCTTACTAAAACTCTGCTGATCGACCTTCTCAACTCAATGCACACTTGCACCTTCAAAATTTGATGGCGAGGTGCTTCTGAAGAATGGGGCTCTTTATTGGCGATGTTAGTTTCAAATTTCAAAACGGTATGCCATCAACAACAGCGAGGTCGCAGTCGTACATTCGGACAACGACAATTTACCGCATAAAAATCATGGCCCCGAATCAAAGGAGCCAAAGATGCGAGCTGTCATCGTCATCATAAAAAACTTCACACAAAATAAACGTCTCGCCAGCTCAAAAAGTGCGCTACACCAGTCCAAAAATTTGGAAAAATATCCATGACACGCACAGCACAGCATTTGTGCAGCATATTGTGTTATACACGTACAAAGGCACAAACACGGATTGTATTGTCATACCCTACGTACGACATCTCTTCGGAAAAGACATAGGGGAAAGGCTACAGTAGAAGAGTCCATCGTCGTGCTCCTACCAAAATAACATCCCGCCCTACCCACCGACTCTTTGCCGATATGTACGAGCACCCTTCCCTTTTCCTTTCCGGCTGTCTATTTAGTGTGTAGGTATACATACATACATACATACATTGTAGCGCGCGCGAGACGGCAACGGAAAAAGAAGAAAATTATCGACTCTATCGCTGCCGCCTCGCTTGTTTTGTTCATCCATTATCCGAGAGCGCAGTACATACATACATACATGTAGGTACATAGTAGTCATTCTACCGTAATTCGCTCCTCCTCTGCGCAGCGCCCTGATTGGCTGTGGAGGCCGATGTTGACTTGGGATTGGGCGGAGTTTGATCCTGTGGTCGGCGATGTGAGCGAGTTTAATCGGAGCAGCGAGATCGAATCATTCTGTGTGAACGGATCTCAAAGCCCGGCTTCCCTCTGCTGGACTTGGTATCTTGACAACTTGGGCCGAAGCAGCGCCTTTCGTTACTTCTGCTCCAAAGGACGTGTGGACCAAGAAGAGACTTCGAAGTGGAAAATCCATTGGAAATCAAGTGTAAGGAGGAGAGCCAGGGATTTCAACGGCGCTATGTACATACATATGTGCATGCACACTCTTGCGCATCTTCTGCCGTATCCATCGCGCAGCAACCGCCCACTCCCCTCCAAATTGCCTGTCAGCCTGCTCTGCTGTAGTGCGCTATTGTAACTTTTGCATACACCTACAGCCCAGGAGGAGTATGAAAGTCCAAAAAATGAGTCGTTTTCGGACGAGCAAAAGCCGGTGAAACCGGGCGGAGACAGTGTACTGCTCTTTCTTCAATTACGTTTTTACATGCTCTGACGTACGTATACTACAGAGGTGCGTGCGTGTATGTTCCGAAAGCGGACCGAAGGCGTAAAATTCGATCGATCAGCAGACACGATTTTTCCACAGATCTGCACAGAGTGATTTTTCTTTCGCTCTCTGCTCCTTATTGCCGCGTCGGCGACGATCTCACACTTCGACGGCGACGGCGGCTCGCCTTTCGCTTCGATTGGTGCAAAATCATTTCAGTAGACATCATTTGATTACACGCTTGTACGACATCAGGAATATTGTATTTCATACTTCGCACATACTCCGACCTGGCTGGCATTGTCAATATATTAGTTTGGATAAATCGGAAGGGCAGAGAGGAGAGGAGAGGCGGCCCTGCGCTTCACTGCTGCGTCGCTCCTATACTCTTTTAAAGTTTGTGGAAAAACATACAGTAGGTCGGCAACCTCAGAAAAATCTTTTGCCCTCTATTTGCAAAGTGTATGTATGTAGGCTACCTTGCGTACAGTAGTACCTACGTGCATGTGTATACCTATGGACCGAAATTAGCCAAGTTTGCTATGATCTTCGTTGCCGCATTACTTTTGCAACAGTATCTCCATGAGCTAATCGAAATTATTCAAACGACCTTGACAAATATGGCGAGCACTTGTCTCAATTTAAAAGTAATGGTTGGTATGAATGGAAAGGAACATGTATTCTACATTGGATACTGTTATATTAGCACTTTTTGAAAGGATACACAATACATATTTATGTAGACTTATTGTGACAAAATGCGTTGGGCTATGGATACTTGAACTGCTTAATTTTTTCAGGAAGGACCCCTTCTCGAACATTGTGGTGAAAACTCATATTTTTGGCGCTACAATCAACCCCACCAAAGATCAACCAAATGTGTGATACAATGCCCCATAATAAAGGTAAGCAATCCTAATTGTTGTCCAACGTCGCTCCCCACATACTCCACGGGATAGCTTTTATGCTGGATCTTTCATAGACAACTTTATAGATGTCTATACCAGCGTGATCTGCGCAGTTTAGATGATGGTCCAGCCATGGACAATTTGCAGTCCAGCGAGGCGAGCGTGTACTTCAACACGCTGGTATAGACATCATCGCTATAAAGTTATCTATGAAAGAACCAGCATAACAGCTATCTCGTTTCGTTCCATGGTACTACCCAGAACTACCCATGTGAGGTCCCTGTCGGTAGGTGCTTCAGTGAAGTCATGAATATTAAGTACTGAAATTTGTGTTCATGCATCGACTGAAAGTGCTATGCGGCTGTACTTAGCGATATGCTAACCGCAGATAGGTTTATTTCGTACTAGCCAATAGCAACTTTCGTGTAACTTTTGCTGGCGCGATGAACACGGGTGTGGGTAATTGCGGGAACGGGAATCGAAGCAGTTGAGTAAACTTATTGACAAGCTCAAGTTCAAGCACTGAGCCCTCAAACATCAACTGACAAAGATAAGGTTTCACCCCCAATAGTCAGTATACTTTGACGGCTTGTGCCATCGGTTTTTACCCAGACTCTAAGGTCGGTACAAAATAAAATACTGCGCTTGTAATAGGCAGTAGCCTGTAAGAACCATTTTACTCTGGGTAAAAACCGACGGCATATTGTCCAAAATTACATTTGATGTGATCAAAATTTTAGATCATGTACAAAATATAGATCATGTAAAAAATGGATCAAGTATGTAGGTTTACATGATGTGCCAAAATGAGGCGACGGCTTTAGTTGCCGTCGGTTTTTTTTACCCTAGAGTAAAATGGTTCTTACAGGCTACTGCCCATTACAAGCGCAGTATTTTATTTTGTACCGACCTTAGAGTCTGGGTAAAAACCGATGGCACAAGCCGTCAAAGTATACGGCTGACTATTGGGGGTGAAACCTCATCTTTGTCAGTTGATGTTTGAGGGCTCAGTGCTTGAACTTGTCAATAAGTTTACTCAACTGCTTCGATTCCCGTTCCCGCAATTACCCACACCCGTGTTCATCGCGCCTGCAAAAGTTACACGAAAGTTGCTATTGGCTAGTACGAAATAAACCTATCTGCGGTTAGCATATCGCTAGGTACAGCCGCATAGCACTTTCAGTCGATGCATGAACACAAATTTCAGTACTTAATGTTCATGACTTCACTGAAGCACCTACCGACAGGGACCTCACATGGGTAGTTCTGGGTATTACGTAGGTACCACCGTACTGTTCAGACTTTTGTACGTAAGTTTGTCACGTCCTGCTGCTAGACAGTGGCCTTCTCGGTTTGTACGATGATTGCACAGCGCACTGTGTATTCTTAGACTCTTGAGTTGGGGACATTTCACGGCTCTTGCGTCGCGCCAGATATGCGACGACATTGAGCTTTTGGCTCATATCTAGGAGAAATCGCTAGAAAATTAATCTTGAGTTAACCGGTGCGCCTCTGTTCTCGTGGGAAATTTAGAATACGTAAAAATTAATACTCATTTCCTCCTCCCTCTTGGACTTAATTAGAATTAGCCAGCCACTAGTATAACATCGGGGTGTACTTCTCATTTAACGAATAGAACCGACTGTCATCTTCTGTTAGTCAGAAGATTGCAGTGACGAGCTTGTAAATTAGCGCATCGCATCTCCCAAGCCCATGTGCTAAACATAATTGTCTCGTTCACTTTTGAATCCTAGGTTAGGGACGGTAAAATGGCCAATGGATTGGATAAAAATGAACTTTCTATTGGTTTTCAAATGGTGATGGCAATGGCGGCAGTGGCATGGTCACTCCGCCCGCCATGACCGACCGGCGCCATTAGGTTCAGATATAGGCGCCTACACACAACGGCGCAGCGTCAGTTTTTGGCGCCTGCCGTCTTTCTCCTTTCTTCTTTTTTCCATTATTTTCTTGTCTTTCCTGGCGTGGCATCATCGGGTAAATTACGTTCTTTCGAGCTACCACCTTCGACCTTGCGTAAGAAAAACATTCATTCAGGTGAGCTGAGAAAGTTATTTTTTCGGCCAATTATCGTTACTCTGCGCAGCCGCAATTCCACTTTGCGCCATCACCCATGGGAATTTGAGCATCACCAAATTGTACGGTTGCTGTTGCTGCGAGAAACACGAACACGAAATCGGTCGGTCGTCCTGTCGGTGGCTTTTAAAAGGGGAGTCTCGGGGTTTTGTGTCCATTGTGTATTCTCTGCAAGTACCGTCAAACAACAATCGGATAATATCCCGTCTTTGCGTACGTATAGTACATACATAACGTGCGTATGAGGCAAAAAGGCGCCGTCGCGCCAACAACCGGTGTATCATCATTGTGTAAAGGTGGACTACGTACCGTAGATGAGATTGTAGTACATTTTAAACACAATACTACTCCATGAGAAAGTCCGCACGCTCTCCGCGAGCAAAAACAGTAATTATGTCGTCTCCGTCGCCGCTGCGCAAACACAGTTGGGATGAGCGCCAGTGTACGCCATAAATCTCATTCTCACACCTTATTTTTGCACCTTTCTCGCAATACTTTCTCATATCCATTAGGAAGGTCCATTATCAACCTGCCAGCCTCCACCTACCGAATTTGGCACCGGTGGTACGTTAAGTTATGCCGCCATTCTCGTCTATATGTACTTTAGTGCATGCATATCCTAGCTCAGGAGCCTTGACTTACACGTAAGTGTGTGTATCCGCCTCTGCCTAGAAGTTATCGAAAATGGGGGAAGCCTGAAACTTCTGGACGGCGTATTGCAGTGTAGATTTACTCGGAATTGGCGATTGTCAAGCCACCTCACCTGTCAAACAGAGTGACAGCATTTTTGATTGACGTTGATAAATAACATCGTAAATTTTTCGTGTTTTACTTATTTACGAACCTGGCAAATTTTACTGACTTTTTCGCGAGGTCGTGCCGAAGACAACAACGAATTGTTTCCTCTTCCTTTTCAGGGTTACAGACACTGTGGTTCTGTCCAGTTACAGTAATCCGAAGGCAGTATTCGATTTTTTGAGCGTTGTTGTAAATATAAACAGTACTTAAAGTCACGTAGAGCTAAAGACCCGTGCGCGTGCGGTGACACTAAACAAACAAAGCCACAGATTCAATCTCATAATTTATAATTGCGTCAATTTGAGACCTCAGGCTCCTCTATTAGAAATAACTGATTCGATTTCAGCCGCAGTTGATGGGAGATTTTATGATGGTCCAATGGAATGAACCACGCTACATATACGTACAGTACTGCAAGTTTGTTTGTATACAATATAGGCCTACGCTACGTACTGTACATACGTAATTGACAGGTTGCATTTGCTGTGGCATTTGTGTGCGTTAATACAAAACCTTATGTACCGCATTTTTGGGTGGATAGTCACAGCGGCTATACAAAAATCGAGTGGTCTAAGGAGAATATATGCTTGATATAATAGGGGAGGGGACAAACTTTATGTTTTTGAGAGGTATGTGTAGAGGTAGACAATGTTTTTGAGGTCAAAGGAATGTGTTTTAGGGCATAATAGAGGTAAGAACAGGGTTATTCTAGTACAAGCAAGGCATGATCAGCTAAGCTTACGTAGGCATTTTTTTGGTGTAGGTGAGTGGCTATAGTTAGCCTATGACCAGCTTACACAGGTACGTTCAGCTACGTTCATATACGTAGGGGAATACGACCTATTTTTCCGGGTCCGGGTAGCCAAAAAAGCCGGGTTTTCCGGTTCGGGGGTTAAAGCCTAGTACATACATAAGTCGAGAAGGAAAATTTGCTCTAACATTTTAGGGGATATACACCCAAAAATGCGGTCGTATTATTTTGGTGCATGGCTGAGTACGTACGTTGGGCGGTCGCCCGCCGTACTGTAGAACATTAAACGTGTGCAGACGACACACACACACTTTTGCGACTGCCTCCAAACCCCTGCTCAGTCAACCGAAGGCTAATTCGATAGTTTTTAGCTCCGACTTATCTGCCGAGCCAGTCTCTTCTCTTTTTCTCCTCCGTGCCCTGCGACTATGGCTCCGCAGCTGCTTCATGCCCAAATCGACTGAATTCTGCACTGGTGCATGCATAATCTTCAGGCATTGTGGGGCTCGTCGTGGATGCATAATTTAGGCAAAGCCACACTATCTACTATCTCGACGAATAAAGACAAAAGTTAGTTAGTCGGCCGGCAGGGCTCGTTATGAGTTTCCTTTTCGGATTGCGCTCATTAGTAAGTGAGAGGTTACAAGCGCGGAGTTTAGCCAAGTGTACCTAATAACTGTCCGTCCATGCTGGTTCGCCCTTTATAGGTGTAGGTACAGTAGAAGCCAGGAAAGGGAGGGGGTCTTTTAAGGCGTCATGGTGTTAGGTAAGCTGTCGACTGTGTGGAGTGGTCTTCGTCCGTAGGCCAGATGTTTCTAGAAAGGCGCGCTGCTTGAAGCTGTTTGGATCCGGCCTATGCTATTCAGGCGCGCCGAACTGCGAATGATGGATCATGATCGCATGGCTGCATTTATCTCAGTCGCCGCAGCTTTCAACTACCA
>JASAMW010006252.1:0-27614 GCA_030247985.1 Epsilonema sp. ZAB3_2
ATAACAAGGAACTGTATGAAATCGCTGACAGTAACCCATCCAGACAAAATCGACCACGTCTCTACCTGAACTGAAGCATCGTCGTATCGATTATTTGTTCATCCGTTTCACTCACTTTCGATTGCTTTTCGCCAGTAGCGATCGATCGATTACATTACCATGTCCATTCTGATTGGTCAAGCTCAAGCGACGATATTTTACTTACTTGCACTGATATTTTCTGTATTGTTTGCAAATATGGTCAAAAAATGGAAACAGTTTTGCTCTTTTACTCTGTAGGTATTGGATTCAGAGGGGTAGACCTCAGCCATCAGCCTCAGCCTTAGCCTAAGTCTGTCCATGTGCCTGTGCAAAGTAGATATTACCATGCACCACCCAGCTCCCTGGGTCCTTTTCCACTGACATAGTAGATATTCCAAATTACCCCGTACTACCCTATTGCAAACGCTGGATCAAATATTTTCATGCTACTGGACCCATTTGTTGTTTTGACAATGTCTGTTGCGCCACTTTGTTTGTATGCGCCATTTAGGCAGATCCTATTTTCAAGAAGTCGACGTTGGGTGCGATTTGGGTGTTTTGGTTGTTGGTTGTTTTGGTTGCGTATTAGTTATTACCCACTTGTGCGTATATTTACTTGCAAGTTGCAACTTTTTATATTTGCTAACGGCTGCATTTATGCCTTGAAAAAAATAAATCCAGCCGTTAGCAAATATAAAAAGTTGCAAATATACGCACAAGTGCACATGTTTGGAGTGCCCTTGTGGCACAATATGAAGCATGAACTTCTAGAAATAGTCATCGAAGAGTCCATGCACGATGCGATGTGATGTGATGGGCGATCGCGATGTCCGATGATGTCCAGTTTCAGTCCGAACTCCCAACTTTCGACATTTTTCCGACCGTGGGATTTGACAGATAACTGACCACTAAAGTCGTTTGATATGAAGGGTAAGGGTGGCTGTTTCGAACGCTATTGCACCTAAAGAATTTTCTATTTTATTTTTCGTGTTGTTGTTGCATGTTTCTTCTGTAATAGGTGTGGTGTTGAAATAAGAACGGCGTTAGACTAGGGTAGGTGTCGTTTTCATCAGCTTTTCAGATGCAAATTTTTACCGACGCTTTTGCTGGAACGCGGGGAAAGGTTTTGTCTTGTATGTCGTGACGACAGGAATTAGTTATGGACCAGTTGCGCTAAGAATTTCCGTGTGGTCGCGAGCTGACCCCTTTTGTATTACATTTTTTCAGTGCGTTTTTTTGGTCGGTAAGAGCGAAAGGGAAAAAAGTGTGAAAAGTGTGATATAGAGGGGTCAGCTCGCGAGCGCGACAGCTCATAATTTCTTAGCGCAACTGGTCCATACCTTTTCTGACATTTCCTTATTTCAACCAAACCTATATTGTAGGCCTATTTACTGCTAGTTTGTTGTATTATTGTTTGTTTGGAAGGGAAGAGATTGTTTGGAAGGGAAGAGATAATTATGATGATGTATTTCCTATTCTATTTTACGTCTGCATAAACAGAGATGACGCAGGAAGGCGTACAAGATTGCATATTCTTCTATGATTACGCGCGATCAGGTAGTAATTACTGTTGCAAAACAAGGTACCTTACGTTGACTATTGCATTTGTAGGCTATCTCTGCTCTGTGAGGAATCATTACCGACAGTACAGTGTACTATCGTTCATGATTGAGTTATGCCGCACCTGTCATACTTTCTCAACGCTTTCAATTCGTAGGAACAAGCATCGACGCGTTCTTTGGTCAGGCAGAATTAAAATTCAATCATGTCAACAACATCGCTTTTTGTGAAGGCAGGTGCAAAACAGCGATTGAGATGATGACGCCTATTGCCGTTGATCTTCCTGGAAAGTTGATTGTACTTAAGTCGCAAACATGATTACAGCTTAATCTAATCTTCCGTTATCACTTCTATGGAAGCAGTAGCAGTGCATCACTGCCTTTACTACGTCTGCAAAATTTAATGCGTTATGTTTACGCCAAAGACTGACCTCAACGATTGAAAACTTATGCAGTGACGTAATAATTTCCTTCATTATTATGATTAAATGCCTTGACAACCTGCAAACGGCAGCTGCTTTTTTGATGACCGTCGTGAATTTTAAATCCAATCTAATCTTATCTTCTGCTTCATCTGCACTGCGTATGGACTATGCGTCAAGTCACCTGCGCTGACGACTGAGCAAACTTCCAATTTGTTTCAAACTTGCAACTGTTGTGTCAAATGTGAGTGAATCGAATGGTCTTACCAGCTTCTTAGCCTCTGGGAGGAAGCTACTTCTGTACTGTGCGTGTTGTTTTATCATCTCTGAACTGATTTCTCCTGTCTCATTCACATCTGCAACTTGCATTGTCCACTGCCTTCAGTCAATGAAAACGGACAGCTTCTGATCATTATGGTAAGGATATTATTGAAGAATAGTATTATAGGTGTGCGAGGTTGTGCAATTGATCGAATATTGTTCGTATTTAGCAAGGAGCTCCTTGTATAGCTACTCGTATGGAGTATTTGATTAGGGAATCTTGATCAATATTCGCACAATCTCGGCACATATTTATGCCACGTGCACACAGTTAGTGGCGAATGCTTAACCCCCTTCGTAATCCCAGGCGTCCGCCTGTCCGTAGCCACCCGGCAAACCCCGTCCGTAGACGGGGCAAACCCCTGTCCGTAGACGGTGTGGAAAAACAAACCCTGTCTACGGACGGGGTTTGCCCCGTCTACGGGCGGGATTTGCTTGCCCCGTCTACGGACGGGGTTTGCCGGGTGGCTACGGACAGGCGGACGCCTGGGATTACGTAGGAGGTTAACCCATACTGAATACTGCCACACACAACTACAGAGTGTCTCATAATAAACCATCCACCTTTCCGTGCATGTAACTCGGGAACCACACTTAGATTTTTATGCGGTCTTTTCTATTTTGTAGCCAAGGCTTCAACTGAGATCTGTACAAAATATCAGTTATTTGGTCCACATACTTCGGAAATTGCGATGGTTTGAATCCCGAAGCTCAAAATCGGCGTTTTTCTTTAGTATGGAGGAAAATTTCGGTCTTAATTTTTCAAGATACCCAGTTCCACGTGTTTACTATTCTGGCACTGGGGCTAATGTATGAGATTCACATTTTCTACCATTTTGGTACATCTTTTTTCATTAGGAGACTAATTTTTTTATTTTGGATAATGCACAGAAAACTCCTAATATTGGCACTATCCGTTCGAAAAACCCTCGTTTTTTGACCGCCGGAGAAAGATGGTGTTTCAGCAGCTTCCACAGGGCATATGAAGCTAAAATTTTGTACAGATCTCAGTTCCTTGGCTACAAAATAGAAAAGACCGCATGAAAATCTAAGGTGTGGTTCCAGAGTAACATGCACAGAAATGTGGACGGTTTATTATGAGACACCCTGTACTTTCTGCGCACCAGTGCGCACCGAAAAACGGAGCGCCATTACATTACATAAGGTGCGCACTATGGGAGTCGCGTGTCGACGTTTTCTGGTGCGCATGAAGTAGTAGTTGTGGCAGTGATATTCAGTATGGGTTAAAGGAGTCTTTGGCTGTAGAGGTGCGGTTTGTCCGTTGTTGGTCTGGGTACGGATGCTGATTGTCCGTTCCGTTCACATGGAAAGGTGCGCTGGGCGTACGCTCTGCATGTCCATGCCGTGGCGTGACGCAGATAAAGGCATGGACGACAACCATGGATACGCCAAGCGCATTTGTTTTCTGTGTGAATGAGCCATGATGCACCGACCATTGATAAATTTGCTAATGTTGCTATGGGTGATTTTTCTTTCAATATGTATCTGTAGGTGCACAGGCCATTTTAGCTTACGGGTTGCATCATTGTTAAATTTGCGACTTTCCGAGAATTTTAAAGCTGCATTGACGCTCATTCATTAGCTGAAGAGTAAGCGTCAATAGTAGTGTAAGCTTTGTCGTAAATGAGGGATGTCCGGCTTGGCAGAAAGCCCTGCAAATCTATCTAATCTGTAGGTATGATCTGCTAGCTCTGTTATACATACTGCAAGCGTAGGTGACGAAGTGTAGGCGTCTTCACGTAACATGTACTGTTCGTATACCAACCAACATGTACGTACAGTACAGACTTCGGGTGAAGGATGTAGGCAGGCGTTATAATAGTAGCGAAAATATAATCCACTGTTTTAAGATTCAATACAGGCCGATAATATTTGTGATAGTAGGCATGCATGATAGTTGGTGGAGGTGGACTACAGACCGGGTAGTATGGACCAGTTGCGCTAAGAAATCATGGGTGGTCGCAAGCTGACCCTCTGCATTGCACATTTTTCAGTGCGTTTTTTGATCGGTCAAGGGGCAGGGAAAAATGCAGCTGAAAAAAGTGTAATAAGGAGAGGTGTCAGTTCGCGACCACCCGTAATTCTTAGCGCAACTGGTCCATAGCGTGGATGACACAGACGAGCCAAGCGAACCAACCACCTCACTGCTGGTTGTGGCTGAAAAGTGCAATTTTTGCGTCTTCATTAGTTTCCTAACCTTGCGATTTTATGGCAGTCGAAGCCCATCATCCCTTTCCAACCTCTACCTCCAACGTCATATTATGATATGGTGGGCTGTGCGTTTATGCGTCTGGCCCGAAGGGCGAGTTTTTTGAAACCTGGACTTTGGGGCCGAACCCCCGACCACCCCCCGAGCCCGCCCCCCCGCCTCCCCCCACGCCAACACACAAGAGCCAAGAAAGAAAAAAAAAAGGAAAGAAGGGGACGGAGCAGGCAGAGAAAACAGAGGAAAAGAACGCAACGAGGCCAAAACAAAACACAATACAGTCGTAATCTTGCGAACTTTATCCCTCCTTTTCTCTTCGCGGCTCATCTAAATGTACGTATGTGTACATCCAACTGTGCGCGCAGTAGTGCGCCTTTCTGTGCGCTGCTGGTGATATTTTTGGGTTACTTTTTTATTATCTTTTTTTGTTTCACTTCAAAATTTCAACTCTTCTGTTCCTTCTCTTCTGTATTGCGGAGGAATAGGTAGCCCGAAGTTTACTGTCTATCGGTGACAATGTAAATGTGCACAGCACACGAAATGCCTGAGTCTGTGTTAAACCCACAAAAGGGACCGTGTATCGATTGCGATGTCTGTAGGTAGGTATTATGCTGTCTGTGCCTCCTTTCAAGTCCTGCGCTGCTTGGAAGGCGATGACTGTTTGTATGTTGTGTGTGCACATGCAAAATAGATATTCACATTATTCCTACTAGTACAGTATTCGCAACGAGCGTGTACTGTACGTGCATGTGAGCAGAGTCGGGTCCTCCTTAATTCCGTCCGCTTTTCCTTCCCTCAATATCCATCCAGCGGCTTGCTTGCAGAAAGCGCCGCTGCTTGCTACATACAGCGCTCGTTTGGTAGGTAGCGTAGAGAGCAGAAGGAGCTGAAGCCCAAGCAAACCAACGCAACCAACAACCCCAACCGGGAATCGATCAATGGGAAAAGCCGCACTGTGTTTTCTTCCATTGCAGCGGCTGAGGTACTGTAAACGGGGAAATGTTTGGATAATTCAGACAAAATTCTGTCCGAAAATTAGCTCTGTCCGAATTTTTACCAGTTGGGTTGTCTAATGATATAGGGCTATAGCATACCCAAGCAGATCAGCCAGATTGTGTTTTGTCCGAAAATTACTCCTGTCCGAAATGAAATGTTTGAAAAACCATCCGTCCGAAAAGGCACCATCTCCGAAAATAGCCCCGTTTACAGTAGGCGACGGCTTTCCGCTGGCTGCTGTACGCAGGCAGTCGTCGGCCTCCCTTCTCCTCTGCGCTCCTGTCTGTATGTGCACAGTACGTACGTACGTGCGTGAATGTTTGGAGCGGAGCAGCTACTGCTGGCTGCTGGCTGGTGTAATGCCAATATATGCGGCTGTGAGGAGGCGAAAACGCTCCCTTTTCTCTCTCTCGCACGCACACACACACTGCTGCTCAGCGCAAGCAGTCAGTTCAGCCCGAAACAACACATCGGCGCTCGCTGCTGTGCTGTGCTGTCTCTCGTTGGTGTGCGCGTGCGCGCGAGGACACTGGCGCTGTGGTGTGAGAAGAGGGCCCAGCGAGTGCAATGTTCGCTTTCCCTCATTCGCCCGACCCCTCCTCCCTCCCTCCCTCTCTTTCGCTTCTCTCTCTCCCTCTGCCTCATTTTGCGTTGTGTGCGGAGCTGGCGGATACGTACTGTACGTATGCTGCATTGTAGGTCTACAATAACATACGTACTGTAAAGCTTCGTGTATAACCCCCTCAAGTATTTCCACTTTTGTGCATGACCGCCTATTTGGTGACTAACGATTTTTATCCTCTCCTTTTCACCAAAATTTCGAAAGCGCGCAAAAATAAAGCAAAATGAATGAGCGTATTGGTGATGCTTTTCCTTTGCCTCTTGTGTAATAAACCCCTCGGAATCGGTGACTTAGCCCATCGGAGGTTATACGCGAAGCGTTACAGTTTTCGCGCTTAGTGCGTGCGTGCGTGTGTGTGTATTATACGTTACGTTATAGGTGCGAGCTGCGGTGATGTTGCGTGTGTGAGTGCGGGTGATATTGCGCAGTTGAGCAGTCGAATGTTTACTTCTGGAGTCTTCGCACTCACTCGCGGTCTCAGCCTTCTCTGCTTTCCTCGCACCTCCGCCCTGTAGTCTCTCTCCCTTCTGTTCCTCCTTCTGCTTCGTCAAAGACGTGTGTGCTTCTGCTGTTGCTGCTGCAGCTGCTTTTACTTGTTACCTTCTCCTGGGGTGTGCTTACATACAAACTTGGGACGGTATTCCACCCCGAACCTCACTAGCTAAGGGTGACAATATTTTATTGAATTCGATTCAAAATCACTTACTTTTATTTGGGCGCCAACAAAAGCACTGCTTCATGAATTTTTCGCCCCAAACGGTTTTGCTTGCGGTATACCCCTGGAACCGTGATACTGGTGCCGATAGCTGCTTGCTGTTGTGTTCTTTGCAGTTGTCGGTTGTCGGTTCTCCTCTCTTCATTCCGCCGAGCCGACCTTTGAGTTTCTTCTCTTCCTGAGCACAGTGTTGCGCGCGATGGATTGATGATGAGATGGAGTACGGTGGCGTATAGGGTACTACGGGGCAAATCCGATCGTGGGAAATCCGGCCACCTTTGTTTCAGGGCTGCATACATCTCAGCAAACCAGTAGTGGACCGATTGAGACAAAAGGTTATATCAATCGATTCCTTGACTCTCTTCTTTTTAAAACGCGATGTCTGGAAGGATTCAGTATTGCTGTACAGTACCGCGGACAGGGGGGTAATTTTCAGTTTTTTGCTGATGACGTGAGCTGATAGCCCAACTAATTTTACGTATTTTACAAAAAGACCCGGTCAAAAATTCGCACCCAGTCCTGAGATACAAGGTCTCAAAGTTGACTACAATTTGACCTTAATTTTTCACTTTTTCACCCTAAAATGGGGGTAAATAGCCCCACAGTAGGGCTTTGGGGCTATAAATTTGCACACGCATAGACCCTATGGGGGTACATGTTCAGACAAATTTTGAGCCCTCTAGCCCTCTTGGTTCAGGAGTTAAAGCTGTTTTTGCTGAAAATCCGAAAATTGGAATTTTTCCATAATTTTCAAAATTTTGAGAGAGTTAGTCCGTGTGCCCGCTGTTTTATTTCTGAATCTTGTAGAGCAAAAAATTTGCTACAAGATAGGCTACATTTGAAAAGAAAGTCACCTATGGGAAATTTTCACAGCAAGACCTCGAAGAGTGGCGAGTAAGGGTTTTAAGAGTGTGCGTTTTCCCCATTTTTCAAGCTAACTCAACAATATCACAGAAACTCTCTCCTCAAAAGTAGCCTATCTTATGTAAAATTTGATGAAGATTTAGAAAAAAATATTTTTGCCCCCAAAAAAATTAACCCCTAGCATATAATCTTACAAAAGATGTAATTGTTTTACAATTTTTGAACATTTTTGGGGTAGGGTTAAATTTTTTGGGGGCAAAAATATTTTTTTCTAAATCTTCATCAAATTTTACATAAGATAGGCTACTTTTGAGGAGAGAATTTCCGTGATATTGTTGAGTTATCTTGAAAAATGGGGAAAACGCACACTCTTAAAACCCTTACTCGCCACTCTTCGAGGCCTTGCTGTGAAAATTTCCCATAGGTGACTTTCTTTTCAAATGTAGCCTATCTTGTAGCAAATTTTCTGCTCTACAAGATTCAGAAATAAAACAGCGGGCACACGGACTAACTCTCTCAAAATTTTGAAAATTATGGAAAAATTCCAATTTTCGGATTTTCAGCAAAAACAGCTTTAACTCCTGAACCAAGAGGGCTAGAGGGCTCAAAATTTGTCTGAACATGTACCCCCATAGGGTCTATGTGTATGCAAATTTATAGCCCCAAAGCCCCACTGTGGGGCTATTTACCCCCATTTTAGGGTGAAAAAGTGAAAAATTAAGGTCAAATTGTAGTCAACTTTGAGACCTTGTATCTCAGGACTGGGTGCGAATTTTTGACCTGGTCTTTTTGTAAAATAGGTAAAATCAGTTGCGCTATCAGCTCACGTCATCAACGCAAAACTGAAAATTACCCCCCTGTCCGCGCAATTCTCAATACTACCTGACATCGCATTTTAATAATGAGCTATTTGGTTCATCATTTGCTGAAACAGAAAGTTCACAGTCGAGCTTAGATGGTCGGGTTTACCCCACAGTACCCTACGTATGCGAAAATGTGATGCGTGCGTGTGGTCCATGCGAGGTGTCAGCTTTTTCTGCGCTCGCAACCGCAACGGAACAGTAGTGACATTTCACTCAAGAAGATTGCACTTTCTTCGCCACGTATACAGTCGTTCGTTACGCGCCTTTATGCGTTGCTCTTTGGCTGTTTGAGGAACCTTTATCACTATTTGCGCTCCCTTCATAAAGGCTTCTGTTTATGGTTTCATTTCGGTGCTCATTATTGCCCTGGTTCTGTCTGCGTGAATGAGAAATAAAAAATTGTTTCATATTATGTAAGCCATGGACACAGGCACACTTTCTGCTGGGTTCTGTTTGACATTTCCACCATTTGCGTGCCTCAGTCCAGTCAACTTGAGATGGCCCATTCACATCGAACGCTTGGCGTGTCCACTTTTTCCATGGCTCGACACACGCAAAGGCATGGACGGCAATGAATGCGCCGGGCGTTCGCCGAGCGCATTTCCTTCCAATGTGAATGGGGCATGATTGTTGGTGATGCGGAACGGAGTGATATTTTTGCTGTTCTTGGGGATCGAAGGGACTGCTGACGTTTTTGGTCCTCTTTTGTGGCGTGCTGCTCGCTTTTCATTCACAGTAGGATCCTCTAGCTGGATGCTGGAATCGATCTCGGCGTAATTTTCTTTGCTTCAGCTTTTCATCCTTTGCTCGTTCCGCTGCTAGCTGCTGCTTGTGTTCCTTCTGGCTTCGAGGCTTGCTGAAGCAGAACGAAGTCGAAATTTTTTGGGCAAAAAAGTGCATTTCAGCTGTACATACCCTTAGCTGCGCAGCCGCCTATATTGCTTTTGCCTCCACCATTATCTGCTACTCCCTCCCTGGTCCAAATGGGTTTACTCTATGCCACAGCCCTACTAAGCGCTGGTATCATAAAATACGTGCAAGCCAGCCAACTATTGTACGTACGGTGCTGCTTCAGCTATGGTAACTTGTAGCGTATTGCGTCGGTGCATTCCATATGTACCTTTACCTACTGGCAAGAGAAGCTTTACGATTTCATTATGAGGGAGCTGGCTGCTTTATTTCTCCTTGCTTCATGCTTTGTTGTGCTTCAAATTCTTTCTCTGTGTATCCTTGATTGTGACCATAGGAGAAACTTTGGATCGGTTATTCTAGGACAAGCTCGACTCTTCTCGAAGTGTAATAATTACTTTTCTTGGTTGCTATAGCTGCATTCTGCCTGGTCGGATACCCCGCCGAGCTTTTGCAGTGCTAATTCTGATTTGTCGAGTGTTCATTGCTGGTGGTATGGAGTCAAAACAGCAAGAATACAATAGATAGTTCATTATCGTGGAGGGAGCTTTTTAATTTCAGCTTTGTGCATGGCGGCGTGACTTCTATTTTTTGCGTCAGTGATGCTCTTTCCTTTGGCAGATTTACCTTGTACGTATGTATCTGTTCCTCCTTCAACTCAACATACAGACTATAGGATACCGTACACTCGATCACTGAACTAAACCTGGCCTGACGTCAACTCTGGTCTTGTTTGTGCACAGCATTATTATTCACGAACATTCTGTGCCAACGGCTATGTAAAATGGTGATCAAGTGAACGCCAACAATAGCACTTTCCATCGCTTTATTTGAAGCTTGCAGACCATAATAGTGTGTACAGTGGAGTGCATTGCATGCAAATGAGCAGCGCATGACGAATCCTGCAGGTACCGTATCTTATTCGTCATGAGTGCTTGCTTGCCTCCGCTACACTTGCTAGCAGCTTGCTACATGTGGAACATAGCCAGAAACAGCGATTAGGGAGCTGCAAACATGAGAGACCTAACTGTTAGCCGCTAGGCGCTAGCCAGCTTTGCTCTGTGGAACGTACGTACGTATGCTTTTCATACTAGGTAGAAAATAAGTATTCCAATAAAATGCAGAAACGAACACTACGTTCTGTACGTAGAGTGCTTCCATAACCGTCGGAATTTTGCTCATTGCATCAACGTTTCCATTGGGTTTTTGCGTGTTTACCCTCTGTTTGCCAACGTGCTTTTATTGCGCAATAAATGCGCCAAAATCAGTACCACACCGGGCCATTTTCTCCCTCCTTTCTTTCTTCTTCCTCGGAATCAGCTAATGATGACGTCTTTGGAAAATTCACGACTGTGTCTTACTTTAGCATTGATTGCCAGTCGTAATCCATCACCTTCTGTGGTACTGTTTACTCGTCCGTAGGACGCACAGTAGGTACAGACATGTACTGTACGTACGTACATAGGTTGGTAGGTTTGTATGTACGTTTCACGCGTGCGTGCGAGTCGATTGAGTATGCGTCTGTTGAGTTTCAGCAAAGACTGTGGCTCAGGAAGTAGTCGACAGCAAGTGATATCGTTGTGGGAAGTTTTGAAAAAGTTTCAGGCAGTCCTACAACGTGCGAAAAGTTATCATTTTAAGAAAGCATGTGGGGATAGGGGGAGGAGAAACAAGTTTTTTGGTGCGCTGGCTCTGTCGGTGTCACATTCCGTCACATCGACGCACGCAAACTGTCAATCATGAATCCTGAGTTGCACCAGCAGCGAAATGCTAAATGCTTATTCGATTCGTTTGTAGTTGCCCATCGCCTATGTATTGTTATTTTAGCAGTACGTTACGTATAGAGACTTTTGAGAGCCACTCGCTAGAAAGATACGGTATCGTTATTGTTATTGTTATATTGTTATCTTATTGTAACTCCTCATTTGCATCATGATCCTAGAGAACCGCATTCTGATTTTGCAAGGAAGATTAGTCCGCGCTTGTATTGAGCGCGTCCCCGATTCAAAGACACGCGTGTCAATACAAGCACGGACTATTCTTCCTTGCAAAATCAGAATGCGGTTCTCTGAGATCTCCTTCGATTAGATTTTGATGTTAATAAGGCATATTCTGAGCTGAGGTGCGAGCAGCTATATTTGCCTCTAGGTATATCGTGCTGTATTACTAGGAGTAGTATTACTACGGGTAATTTAGTAGGGCTGCAGTGGTAATGTAATTATATCAGTTTCTAGAAATCTGTTTGTTATCTGTTTCTAGAAATCTGCCCACAGCTGCGTGTTGCACATAATTCGATGAGGGTTTTTTTGATGATGATATACCTTCAAGCACTTCATTGAATCTAGGCTATATTGTTGTTTTGTTTCTTTTAGAACTTTTCATGGAATCTGCCCACGGCTGTGGACCAGGCATCTAGCGCCGCGGCGGCAGCAGCAGCTTGGCCAGGCATGACTCAGAGCGGCATGGGCAGCAGCTGGGACACGGCTGCAGCAGCCAGCCAGTCTGCAGCTGCAGCCAACTGGGGCTGGGGCAGCTGGGGAGCGCAGCAGCCCGGGGCGGCCACCCTCTCCTCTTACGGCCTATCGGCAGCCTCGCTGGGCCAGCAACAGGCGGCTGCCAGCTACGACTTGCTCGGCTTGCAACAGGGCGCAGGACTTCTGCAGCAGCCTGCAGCTGCATCTTCCACTGCGCAGCTGGATTTTGCAGCCCTGGGCGGCGGCTGTATTAATACAGGTGCCGCTGACGCGAACGCGACTGCGTACGGTAGCTTACAGCAGCAGCTGGGAGCAGGAAGGGCGGAAAGCGGAACCAGCGTATCCTCCTCGGCCAATCAGAACGCGGAGGCGGACGCCATTTCCGCGCTCACGTCCCTGGCTCAAAATCCTCAGGTGAGGCCTACATCAGTTCAGTTACAGGTATTTGATGCTATGTATGTTTTGTAAACCCGATTGACGAAACGTCACAGGGGTATGGCATGTCGGTTCGCCCTGAGAATGCAGCAGATATTTCCAATGTAGCGCGACTTTTATTGCGTGGAGTGGATTTCGTTACGGCAAGTGATGCTGTTATATGTATGGAAAGCCTTTTCACGCAACGGCAAGTCTATCCGCCTGCATTCTCTCAGTGGACCGACTGACTGCGTAAGAGAAGAGAACCACGCCCGCTGCTCGTTTTGCGTGGGATAGTACACTTTCTCCTCGCTCTGTTAGTGCAAGCCGGGACATGCATTTTCGGGGCAAAACAGGCAGCTGGCGGAGTCTTTTCTCTTCATCAACAGTCTCTATGTGTTACTATAATGATCTGCTTCTGTTTAGGGAGGAGGTGCGTCCTCATCATCCGCTTATGCGCAGCCAGATGAGCAACAGCAGCAGCAGCAAGAGGCTGAACAGCAGCAGGACGCGGCGTCCTGGCAGCAGCGCCTAAACGCCTCCGTGAGCAGCGCCTCGATGAAAGAGCAGCAGCAGGCGGCGGCTGCTTCGGGTTTCTCGGCCTATTCCTCCGGCGCCGGCTCCGCCTATACGACCCCCACGGCCTTCTGGGGCGCCGCCCCCGGGGCTTACGGCTCCGCCGCCCAGTCCACGCCGACGTCATCCGGATACGGCGCCGTCAACGGCGAATTGAACTTGTGGGCCGCGGCGGCCTCGGGTGCGGGATACGGCGCCGGGTCCGCGGCCGCGGGATACGGGGTCGGTTCGGCGGCGGCAGCCATGCCGTATCGGCCGCGCCCCCAGTTCCACCTGCACGAGATCTTCCCGGACGTGATGAAGAGCATCGATCAGAAACTGGTGGAGCTGGAGCATCAGAAGCGGACCAACTGGGGCAGCGGCGGGGAGGGGAGCTTCGCGGCGTCGGCCACCGGCGCCTTTCGCACTCCCTTCGCCACCCACTCCCCCTCCGCTGCTGCTCGCTCCTCCTTCATGGGACTGGGCAATGGACACCAGGCCGCCAACTACTACCATCAAGGCCCTTCAGGTGGGTTTTTAACAGCAAGCAACAAGCCACGTACTATTCCTGCTACACGTGCTTTATGTGCATGTATATGTATGTGCTATGCAGCATGCATGCACCACGTACTATATAGGGTACTATTATAGGGTAAAGCCGGACAACTAAGCTTTTCTGAACTTGCCGGCTTCAGCAAATGATGAACATGGTAGCTCATTTGAAAGAGGAGAGTTCAAGGAATCGATTGGAAGAATATGTGCTTGTCTCGATCGGTCGTATGGTTGCTGAGATATACTAGATGTCCGAGTTTACCCCTGTGTCCGGGTTTACCCCACAGTATTCTACACGTAGACCAACCTCTGAGGCTGCCTGGATGACTCAGGAGTCTTGAAGGTTCGCTTACTAGCGAGCCTACGGCTGTATGTGGTACTTGCTGTAGTATTGCATACACATTCTTATATGCGTACGTGTGTGTACGCTACCTTGTGTTAGTATGCACAGCTAATTGCTCGAAAAGTTGTATGCACGTGGCTGCAGCGTTGGTTGTTATTTTTGTTGGTTGCTTTTCCATGTTTTCCATGTGTTATATAAGATAATTTTCTCGACATTGTAACGCTGACTTCGCCCTAGTTTGGTTATTAGTGCAGTGCTAGCTTGCCGTTGTATTATTTGTTGGGGAGATTGCTTTTAGTTTCTCCTTTCCCTTTCTAGCCGTTCGTTCCTAATATATAGGGTACTGTGGGGTAAACCCGGCCACCTAGCTCCTGTAAACTTGCTGTTTCAGGAAATGATCAACCAAATAGCTCTTTTGAAAGAGGGGAGAGTTCAAGGAATCGATTGATATATCTCAATCGGTCCATTGGTTGCTGAGATATGCAGTCCTGAAGCTTTTAGGTGGCCGGATTTTTCCATGCCCGGGTTTTTCCTATGGTACCCTACGTATTACATAGTACAGGCATGAGATGGAAGAAATGGGGGAAAAGCAGCCTATTGCTTTGCTGCCGAAATGGCTCCCCCGTCTCCTCTCTAATGGGCGCTAGTGAGGGCTAGCTGAGCGAACGGCGTTCCCTGCTTTGCCTACTGCTTTAAAAATACTGTACGTACACATGCATTATTGTATTTACCGGTGCATAGCCCGATGCAAAATTGAGAAGTCCTATGTGGGAGGGGCTATGCCTGGGACGTGTTTTCGGGCGTAAAATTGAGGTCGAGACGTGGTCATTCTGACAATACATGCCTAAAGAATACTTTTGGTTAGCTTGATGTAGGAGTAGTTATGGCTGACTTATGATCAGCTTACATTGATAACTTCAGGTACCCTTGCCTATGGTGTGTACATACGGGCTATGCATGGGGCTATACACGGGTAAATACGGTACATGCTTTGCTTTCATTGTCTGGTACATGAAAGTGTGTATGTACAATATGTACGTACATGGTGTAAGGGGAGGGAGGGCCTTCGGCGCCATCGGCTTTTGGCTTTGGTCTGCGCTCATTTTTTATTCCCCGATAACGATCAATTGGAAGCGGGCGAATCGAATTCTGCGGCCATCTAGCCGCCAGGGAGGAGGCGGAGGGAAGGGAATTTCGTGTTTTTTGTTGCCTCAAATGAGAAATTTGGGCTCGGCCTTCCTCCATGGCTTCCGCTGTTACAATAGCCTGCCTAGCCTTATAAGGGAGGGGAATAGAAAGTCTATTGCCTGCATGCCTAGTCTTAGGGGGAATGGAGAGTATGTATTAAGGGAAAGTTTTCTCCGGCTTACAACATTTTCCGCTTTACACTAAACTTCAGCAACGCTTCTGTATAGCGCAAGCAAGGACATCAAAGTAGGAACGAAAATGCACTGCACATTACTGCTATGTAGTCAGAGGATTTGTTTTATTTGCTTCAAGCATGGGGGCTGCTGTACCCTGACTTGTGTTTCGTTTTTGTTCTGTGGTTGCATGGTGCTTGGGTCGGCTGCTAGTAGTAGCTAGAATAAAGCAGTACACATGGCCAGATTACCATTATTTTTGCTCATGATTGATTTATTCGTCGATTTGTGTATGTATACAGGTATCATAATATACTCTTCGGGTATTTGTGTCTCTGCCTCAACAGCGGAGTGTCACTTTCAAATGCGGTCTTTTGCAATACGTAGCCAAGGCTTCAACGTTTGTGCATGCAAAATGTCAACTTTCTAGGCCAAAAGGAAGCGGCTCAAAACAGCTCAGGAAGGCTGACCTCAGAAATCGAGGATTTGTCTACTATTGTGGCACAATAAAGAGCATAGTCTACCATCCATCCAATATCTAATAGATTTTCAAATCCTGTTCAATATCTGATGCGGCAGAACCAAACCTACTGCGTTTTCCTGAAGAAAATTGAAGCAAACTCATCCGTGGAGTGCTAACTGAGGCCTTAAAACCAGATTTATCCCCTATAGTGAAAAAAACGTGAATTTTTGTGTCCAAAAGGTTGAGCTTTCATAATTTCCTTGGTAGACGGCAAGGCAGGGCTGAAATTTTTCCTGCACAATTGTAGAAGTCTTGGCTACCAATTGTAAAAGAGTATACTGAATTCGATCCGTTGAGGAAAGAGAGGCGCAAACATCCGGTGAGTTTTTTATGAAACACGCCACCTTGTACTGTCTTTCGTAAAGTACTAGCGCGTTCAATCCTGTACATATACATACCTACGTGGTATTGTACACGGTACCTTCACTTATCGAATGCATTACGTAAGATACGTACGTATAATGCGTGTGTTTTTTGTGCTCGTAGGTTTCCAATCTGCCTGGGGTCGTCGCTACTTGACGCCGGCGGATCAGCTGTCGTATCCGCCGAGTTTGCTGGCTCAGCACGGCCTGCAGAAGCTGGCAGCCTGGCAACTCTCCACCATTCTCGCGCGTCACGTGATCGCGCTCGGTCTGCCGCCGCCCTCTCTCTCCGCCCTCTCGTCAGCTGCTTCCAACAGCGAAGTGGATCCGTCGGAAATGTTGGCGCGATTGGCGCAACTCGCCGTCCGTCTCCTCCTTCCTTCTGCCAGCCCCTCGACCGCAGCCGACTCGAGGTACACGCTGGCCAAGGCGGAGGAGAGCAAAGCCACCAAGGAGACCTCGTCTGCCTCTGCCAACGCTTCCGCTCTTGGAGGTGGGGAAGCGACGACGTCTTCCTCAAAATCGAGCGGCACCAAAACTGAGGCGACGGAGGAGGAGAAGGTTCTGGTGGTTCGTGACTTGGAGCGGACGTTCGGCTACAAGATGCTGAGGCGGCGGCGGAGGGGCGAGGACGAATTGCCGGAGCAGAGAGAACTGCGCCAGTATTTCGGCCGCTTCCAGACCTCCTTCCACGAGAAGCAGTTCCTGTGTCGGCCCCACTCGGACCAGATCCCGCTCTACGACGGCTCCTT
Source organism: Epsilonema sp. ZAB3_2 (assembly GCA_030247985.1). Lineage (NCBI taxonomy): Eukaryota > Metazoa > Nematoda > Chromadorea > Desmodorida > Epsilonematidae > Epsilonema > Epsilonema sp. ZAB3_2. Next base: position 16,856 of record JASAMW010006252.1, read on the forward strand.
CGAGTCGGAGGACTCGCGCAAGCATCGACTGGACAATAACATTGCTCAAAAGACGGATCAATGCAAATGTCTCGGCAGCGAAGGTACAGTTTGTGTGTACAGTATGTAGGGTGGTATCGTGGGGTAAACCCGGCTGGCTTTATTGGCGGGGTGTGGAAAGAACCGCCTTCAGTACCTGGTGAACCGGGTTTACTCCATGGCCGAGTTTACCCTGCAGTACCCTACACGTACGGTACTGTAAACGGGGAAATTTTCGGATAATTCGGAATAAAATGTATGTTCGAAAATTTCCTCCTCCGAAAATTTTACCAATATAGGGCAGGGGAGTCACGTAACTTACGGTAGGTACGTACGTACGTACGTACATACGTAGAAGATAGCGTAACAAGTGGTTGGCCAAAGACTTGAAAAGCTACTGGCTTTGACTGATTGAGCTTCATGTTTTCGTATTCCGTCTATTTATGTATGTACTATGTACGTGCATACATGCACAGCAGAAAACCATAGTCGATTCAAGCTGATTAGGTGCGGCAAGGCTTTTTGACAAGAAAAAGGATGATTGTGTAATTGGAATATTGACTTCGCGTTGGATCAATGGAAATTAGTTTACGCCTGAATTGCATTAACCGTGATTGCGACAGCTGTAAATTATGGGCATCTGTAGCTCTTTCTAAAGTTTGTTGAACGAATAATGTATTATTCTTATTCTGTACGTACAATGACAGGCTAAGTTTAGTCGTATCCTTCACAACAGAATAATGGCCAAGTTTGTGAATGAGCGTAAAGGGTACAAAACAAGATACCTACATAGTACGCACTTCTGCTATGTCGAGCTAGCGAGTTTCGAACACGGAACCTCTAGCGTGGTAGACAGACGCCTTTATCCACTGGGCCACGGGCCCTTCAAAGCCAAAGCCCTGTGTATAATTTTGTTGCTTTTTCTTTCAGTGAGTGAAGAGCTTGAAGGCCCCTACTACACGCACCTTGGCGCTGCGCCAACCGTTGCAGCTTTGAGGAGAATTATGGAAATGCGGTATGTTTTGCATTGCTGACACCGAAATGTGCAGTAGGAGGGTACTTTGGGGTAAGGCTGGACAAGGACACAGCTTGGGCGATCAGGCTGAATTGGTCGCAAAGAGGCCACTCAGCTGCGGGGAACAAGACTGGTGTTCGCTTTTATGCCGCGTTCATACTAGCGACGTGCATACATACTGTACGTCCAAGTTTGGCCAAACGTGCGCCTGAAAGGTGAACAACTGCACCGTAACAAAGCATGGACAGCCATGCAGCGTAACGTCGCCAATATGAACGCGGCATCACTCCACTCCACAGTACCCTACCTACTGTATGTAGTGGACGCTTATTTATTGTACATAAGTAGGCTTACTATCCACTAGTTGTGTTTACTACGAAGCGTGCACCAAAGGAAGAATCTTTATTGGTTAGAATGCGCGCGGCGTACGCTCAGCGTTCCCATGGCTCTACAAGTGCAAATGCATTCACAGCCATAGGCGCGTCGGCGTACGTCGAGCGCTTTTTCTTTCGATCTGAATGATGCCGCGTTCACCAGATGTCCGTATATCCGTATGTCCGTCCGTCAACCCGTATACGGTTGACGTGGGGTTGGGTTGACGGATGGACGGACACGTTACGGGTTGACGAACTGACGGATGTACGGACGTCTGGTGAATGCGGCATGAGCCGTTTATCCACCATATGCAGTAAGGCGATTGGGTTGGTCGATAGCGACCCCGCGGTATTTAGTGAAGTCTGGATCGGTGTCTGCGGGGTCCTCGACGTCATTTGTTAATTCTTCTTTTCACTCGCTCCTTTTTCGCTCCCAGATGATTGAACAAGGTCGACGACCCCCACAGGCACCGATCCAAACTTCCACTAAATACTGTGGGGTCGTCATCGACCATCCCAATCGGCTTACTGCATATGGTTGATAGTTGAGTTATGACGCATGGAGCAAAGTAAGAAAGCTCTATTGGTTAGAATGCGCGCGGCGTACGCTAGGCATGTACCTACTATGGCTCGACAAGTGCAAATGCATGGACAGCCACGGGTACGCCGAGCGCGTTTTCTTCCTTTGTTAATTCGCCGTTAATACCATGCTTGTGCGTGCGTCAGGTTGGGTCGGAGCGGCGCGGCGGTTCGGTTGGAGAAGGTGGTGTACACGGGGAAGGAGGGTCGGACGCAGGACGGCTGTCCCATCGCCAAGTGGATCATCCGGCGCGGCGGGGAGGAGGAGAAGCTGCTGTGTCTCATCCGCGAGCGCCCCGGCCACAAGTGCGCCACCGCCGTCATCTGCGTCCTGGCCGTCCTGTGGGAGGGCATTCCGAAGGAGCAGGCCGACGACATGTACTCCTACCTGTCCCGCGTCCTACCCACCGCCGGCATGCCCACCAACCGACGATGCGCCTTGAACGACCAGTAAGCGAAGGGCTACCAAACATGTATAATTGGGATTAAATAGGGGAAGAATGCAGCACACAGTAGTGCGCAACACACGTGGTGAGTAAACTCACGGTGAGTTTGAACTTCAAGGAGTTTCATTTTTCGTGTACAGAATTCTCACTTGCTCCCAAGCGCAAAATTTTTCTCACGTGTTGAGTGAGTTTCGAACTCGCGATGAATTCACCGGCCTCCCTATGCTTCCTCACATACTTATGGGAAATGTCCCGTGAGTTTACTCACCACGTGTGTAGCGCGCTACTGTAAACAAAGGAGGCAATCCCTGACTCATATTCGACCCATTCCAGTAGATGGGGAGCAGGGCTTCAATCATAATCCACCCTGCTCTGCGCGTGCCGAATTGAATTTCATTGCAGAACCAGTGTTCGACCCATTACAATGGGTTTCGTAAAACCCATTTTAATGGGGAATCTAAGTAAGGCACGCCGTCCTCCACACGCAAACAATCAGCCCCGACGCATAGGTCGTAGCTACCTACGTAACGAGACAGAAGGTGTATGATGTGATGTGTGTAGGCGGACGTGCGCGTGTCAAGGCATGAATGACATCACCGGCGGGGCTTCCTACTCGTTCGGCTGCTCCTGGTCCATGTACTACAATACCTGCAAGTTCGCGCGCTCACGCAACGCCAAAAGATTCAAGCTTCTAGAGCCGCATGAGGTGAGCGCAGCCCCCAATTCTCTATATGTGCGTATGTGTATAGCAATAACGCAAAATACGCAACCATCCTACGATATAGCCTAAGTACGTAGTTTGCTCATTGTCTGTGCAGGAAGGTTCAATGGAGAAGAAGCTACAGGCCTTATCCGACGTGGTAGGTTCTCAGTACAAAATGGTGGCTCCAGCTTCACATAGGAATCAGGTGACTCAATTGATCAATCAAATAATCCACCTTTGCCCCATGATTTAGATTAGCCGGTCGATGTGATCACGTAATCGGCGTCCCGAAGCGAACGAAGGAAGACTACTGTACGTACGTAGTAAAAACGAAGACGACGACGCAACGCGCGTGCGTACGTACGTACCGTAGTCTTCCTTCATTCGCTTCGGGACGACGATTACGTGTTCACATCGACCGGCTAATCAAAATCATGGGACAATGGTGGATTGGATTCGCTGTACGCTTATAGCCCAGTAACAGTATATGGTTCAAGGTTCAATGTATTGTACATATTTCTCTGTTTTCAGGCCTACTTCAGCTATCGGTCAGCGGAGTGTCGCTTGGGTAACGAGCCGGGTGGGCCCTTCACCGGAGTAACGGCCTGCGTAGATTTCTGCAGGTATCCCTTTAGTACATCCCCTTCATACTGTCGCCCGGTGTAGGCCTACATGCCATAAACATTGAACGTACGGAGTATGCGATGCAAAACGTGTGTATAGGAAGCAAGCTTTAGGTAGGGTACTGTGGGGTAAACCCGGACACGGGGTAAACCCGGACACCTAAGCTTTTCTGAACTCGCCGCTTCAGCAAATGATGAACATGGGCAGCGCATTTGAAAGAGGAGAGTTCAAGGAATCGATTGGTAGAGTACTTGTCTCAATCGGTCGTATGGTAGCTGAGATATACTAGGTGTCCGGGTTTACCCGCCGTGTCCGGGTTTACCCCACAGTACCCTACATTGTTCATGAAATAACTGTATATACATACTGTACGTGTAGAGTATGCAAAACGATTCAAGCTGTGCATGTTTGAATGCGGTGGATATTTTTTTGCAGTCATTCCCACCGAGACGTCCACAACATGTCTAACGGGTGCACAGTGGTGGCGTCGTTGTGTAAGCAGCGCGGACTGGACAAGGCGGACGACGAACAGCTTCACGTACTCCCTCTCTACGTACCCGCCAAAACGGACGAGCACGGCAGCGAAGAGGGACAGAAACGAAGGGTGAGTGAAAGCACAGCAGCATTTAGGGTAAAAACGGTGGGGTAAACCCGATCATGTTTTATTGGTTGGGTAAACCCGGCCATTCATGTAGAAAGAACGGCCTTGAGTACTGGGTAGCCGGGTTTCCCCCACAGTACCCTATTCGCTACTACTACGTCGCGATGTGACCCCGGGTCATGACAAGTCGAAACGTCAACGTCGTGAGTTCACCTATAGAGGATACATTATTTCGTTACTGTGTTATGGGAGCGGCCTGGGTGAACTCGTGACTTCGATGAATGTTTCACCTGGTCATGGCACGGGGCCACCTCGCGACCAGAAAGCTTGAATGGCCGCCCTCATGTTAGCATTCCATTTGTTTTCTGGCGATATGCCTACATAGGTATGTATGTGTTGGCTACTATGGGGTAAACCCGGCCATGGGAAAATCCGGCCACCTAAGCTACAGGGCTGAATAACTCAGCAACCAATGGGCCGATTGAGACAAATATTATACCAACCGATTCCTTGAACTCTGGTCTTTCAAATGAGCTATTTGGTTCATCATTTGCTGAAAGAACAAGTTCAAAGGAGCTTAAAGGCCGGGTTTACCCCACAGTACCCTACTGTGTATTTCTCTGCTGTTGCAGCTGGCGTCCGGCAACTTCGAGGTGCTGAGCAAGTATCCGCTGCTGATGCGCTATCGCAAGGAGCCGCTGCCCAACTGCAAGGAGCGCAACAAGCGGCCGTGTCCCAGCAGCGCCCGCGGCCCTAGTCCCGTGCCCGCGAAGCAGGATCCCGCACAGGCCGCCGCAGCGCACGCAGCAGCCGTCGCGCACATGAACACCTGCTACCCCGCGGCGGCCGCCTACCCGGGCTACGGCTTCGCAGCCGGCTTCAACCCCGGATACGCGCAGGCCTATCCCACAGCTGCAAACGGCTTTTACACGGCCGCCGGCCCGTGGGCCGCCAGTCCGCAGGCCGCCGCCGCTGGATACCCTGCCGGCATGGAGCATTACGGGTACGGGTGGGCGAAAATGGAGGCGGCCGGGTACCCAACGACGGATCCGGCGATGATGATGGCCATGCAGCAGCAGCAGCGGCGCGCGTCCTACTGTGGCCCGGACGGTGGGTTGATGGGTGGGCCGGAGTGCTCGGGGGTACAGCCGGCGGTGGTACAGCCACCGGTGGACCCGGACGCGCCGCCCGAGGGCTTCTACACGGTGATGACGGAGAACGAGCACGCGTTCGCCGACCCGCAGATCGGGGGCGTGGCGGTGGCGGTGGGCCACGGCTCCATCCTCTTCGAAGTCGCCAAGAAGGAGCTACACTCCACCACCGCACTCAAACGACCCGACAGGAGGGACCCGAAACGCATCTCTATGGTCTTCTATCAGGTACATTTGGACTCGGAGCTCATCGGGATGTGAGTAACGTACGTACACATGTGTACAGTACATGGGGACCTTTGTACGTACAGTGCGTGCGTAGTAGATAAATAGGTATACAGTGGTAGGTACGTACGTATGCTACGATAGTGTAGAATTGCGATCGCAGTGTACACGTGTACGTACATAAGTACATACCGCTGCTGACTGCTATGTGCGCGAAATACTGTTCGTTCAAAACCTCAATGCAAATGCGGCCAGAACAATTGTTGTTGTCCTGCACACTGGACACAAAATGACAAGAAATCAGTTTACATTTGCTACATGTTTGCATTTGCTTTGAACGACTGACTACTACGTACTGTATACGTACGTACATGGCCCTGTGTGTATTCCTTTGTTGTCTGTCTGTTTGCAGCACAAGAATCTCAACTTCGGCAACCACGGCTACGACGAGTGGGATCGGCGGCTGGCGGCGAAGAAGCAGGGAAAGCCGGACACGGTAGCCGCGAATCGAGCGGCGGTCGCGAAGCACAAGTTCGAGCTGAAACTGCCCAACTTGGCCGCCCCGCCCCTGGCGGAAGAGTGGCGAACGCCGGCGAACCGCAGTCTGTCCACGCCCAGTCAGCGCATCCTCTACCACTCGGCCCAGCTCACCACGACGACGGTGGACTCGAAAGAATACGAGGAGAAGCAGCGGAGGAAGCTGAAGGAGGAACAGCAGCAGCAGCAACCATCGGCGTCTTCGAGCTCGGAACAGCAGCAGGAAAGAACGGGAGCCGTTGGGAATGCGAACAGTGCTAGCTCGCCTCAACAACAGCAGACTGTGAAAATGGAATCGAGCAACTGATTGAGTGGGTGAGCGCAGAAAGAGAGCTGGGAAAGGGATAGGCTGCTATGGCGCTAGCTCGCCTCAACAACAGCAGACTGTGAAAATGGAATCGAGCAATTGATTGAGTGGGTGAGCGCAGAAAGAGAGCTGGAAAAGGGATAGGCTGCTATGGATTGCTGCAAAAATGTGCCCAAAAATGTAAATGTGGTCAAGAATGGCGCGGTTTTTTAGAACAATTAAGGAAAATTTAGAGGGAGTGAGGAGACAGAGCAAAGCGCTTCGGCTTCAGTGTGTCTAGTAGCCGCTAAGCTGGAACGAAAGCGGTTGCATTTTTGGGTACATTTTGAAAATGATAGGGGACAACGGTTTTTCTGCTGTCGTGGTGGGCTGGCTGGAAGGAATCTGTTTTGTTCTTTGGCCCGTGCATGCGTGCAACACGTTGGATACAATGGGGTAAAACCCGACCATGGGAAAACCCAGTCACCTAAATTTTAGGGCTGCATATCTCAGCATTCAATGGACGGCATTCAGCATTCAATTCATTCAAAGGAGCTTAGGTGACTGGAATTGCCCCGTGGCCGGGTTTAACCCCCAGTACCCTACAAACGTGGTCCTTGTTTGGTTGTCCGGGGCTGTGATATGCTTCCAAGGCGCGCTTTTTTGAGGTTGGTCCTTTTCTCATTCATTTTTTCGTCCATATACTATGTGTGCATTTTCGATTATGACGAATGGTGGTATAGCATGTGTGAGCAATGTAAAGGAATGTGTTCTCTTAGGTAGCACTGGTCGTGCTAGGATTAAAGGTAGCTAGAATGTGCAGTGGATGACTACAATGCGACATGTACCTACCTGTATGTGACTGGATTTTTGATGGGTTGTTTTCTTTACCAAACTGATGACATCCTCTGAGGTTCATACTATACACATAGACAAAAGCTGAAGGTTTCAACCATATTTTTGAACCGTACGAACTGAGAGTCCTAAATGCAGGTGCAGATCTTGAGCATTTCTGTATTTTACAAAAGCAACACCGTTTACATAACGCACTTTTGTGCGGAATGCTATCGTGTTTCGATTACCGTATGCACAATATTGCTATGTACGCATCTGTCTGTCTGTTTTTTAATGTCGTTCAGGTTGCAGTTTTTGACGTACTGCTTCTACAGGTTTACACCCATTACTACTGTAAACTTATGAATCAACGCTAGGCGTGTAAGCTGTACTGTTTGTTTGTGATTATAGCTTGCTCGTAGGCTATGCTTATATTTATTATGTTTTGTTTCTGTTTTTTCTGTTGTGTTTTTTCGTTGTTGATGCCGCGTGGCAGAGTTTTTTCGAGGTGGCCATAGATACTGCCAAATATGGTCTCTAGAGTCATGGAGGGAAACGCTATTTTTCGTACGCTGTGTTGAGCTGAATCAATGAATGAATAATAATATTCTGTTATAGTTTTTTGTGTGTGCGCCTTTTTATTCTGTTGCGCTTTTATTTATTTTTAGTTTTTTTTCTCGAGTGGCTAGAAGATATTAGATTTCCTTCGCTTGCTCTTTCCGCCTATGTATATTTATCGTTACTCTTAATTTAATTGTTAGTTTTGCCTCTGTATGTACTATGTCATTGTTTTTGTAATTTTACTTGTTTTTTGCCGATGACCTATTTATGTTAGCTAGTTTGGACTCATCTATCATCTCATATTATTAGTGGGTTTGCAAATGCGTGCTGTAATTATTTTGATCTTGGCCTTTGATGAGTCGTTCTTGAAAAATGCAGCACCTGTTGTAATTTGTTGTTTCCAGAATGCGAGTAAATACAGTAACCTTTTCACGACCGAGAATGTGTAAAATATTCTATATTTTTGTGATGTTTTTTCAGCATTGACGCTTTATTCCCCCATTTTTTGTGTTCAGAAAGAAATCTATCTATCTATACACTAAACAAGGGATTTTTCAATTTTTTGTTGATTAAACGGCAGCCGTTATGATAAGAACGATTTTCAAATCAGGTTCTTGCGTACTCCTGCTTTTGGTACTGCATGTGCACGTACGCTGTACACAATGTTATTGTGCACTTGCAGTACAATCCTGTAAAGGTCTTGGGTGGCACATGTGCTTCTCTGTAATCAGATATGTTCAGAAGGTGCTGTTGTTGTTTGTGTCCGTTCCTGTAATGAGTTTACTCGATATCTGTGTACACAACACACCATAATAATTGTACTCAGCCAGCGTGAAATGGCAAGATAAAAGTGATGTTTGATAGTTTAATCTGTAAAGGCATGGTGCAGCTACGTACTTATCACACTCTAACACTAAACGAGACAGCTAACAAAACAACGACCCCTATATCACATTTGCACAATGCGCACTGCTATTGCACATCAAAGTTACATAATATTGCTGAAAGCAAGATGTGAAAATACACACAGTACAGTTAGTAGGCTATGTATGAGGTGACACACACGACACAACACGCAATGGCGGTGATTCAATTGTACCGGAATATTACGGACGAAAATTGTACTTACTAAGTGCGCTACACACGAGGTGAGTAGTAAACTCACGGGGAATTTCTCATAAGTATGTGATGAAGCATAGGGATGCCGCCAGGGAGTTAGGTAGCCGACAAAAACCTGAGGCGCAAAATGCTAAATTCACCTCTTTGCCTGCCACGTTCTGGCACCTCTTCATATCTACCATACAGTAATTTTGCGCCTCTGGCAGCTGAATTTTGGGGCGCAAATGGAAAACGGGCGGAAATGCGCATCAAGTTACCACGTACCTAACCCCCAGGCCGGTGAATTCACCGTGAGTTTGAAACTCACCACGTACGTGTGACTGAACACGTGAGAAAAATTTTGCGCGTGGGAGCGAGTGAGGATGCTCTACACGAAAAATAAAACATGAAGTAACTCATCGTGAATTCACCGTACCGTGAGTTTACTCAACACGTGTGTACACTGTGTAGCGCGGTACTGTAACTGTTTGGTGGAGTGGGTATCAGCTCAACTCTCAGCTGTCAAGCTTGTGACGTGATCGTGGCGGTCAAATTCACTTCAACGGCCGTCGACGTTTCAAATTCAGCTAAGCATCTGCAACAAAACGCATGCAGGCTCATTCATAGGTAGCTGCTGTAACTACCAAGGAACAATGCGCTCGACGTATACATACGTACGCCCGGTGCAGCCATGGCTGTCTGTTCAATGTCCATGCCTTTGCGTAAGCCATGGACACGTCGAACGTGCGCCCAACGCCCAGCCCCGATGTGATTGAACCATAATATCTGACGATACTGTACCTAGTGTACGACATCTAATGTCAAACTGATGAGCCCTGGCCCATAATTGTGCTAAATGGTATGTCTTTGACTAAAGGGCGAAACATATCATTTGGGTTGCTGCTTTTGCAATTGGTGCTTGTTACTGTATGATTTGCTTGTAAAGTTAGCCTATCACTTTTACAATAGTTGGAAAATTTTTATCTTGTATTCATACCGATATCTTCGATCCACGTGAGCCTTCTCGATGCGTTTGTCTTTGGCTCGTCGATTCTGGAACCAGATCTTGATCTGGGTCTCGTTGAGTCGCAGCTGCTCCGCCAACTTGAGCCGCTCTGCTCGCGAGATGTACTCGTTCGTCTCGTACTCTTGCTCCAGCAACCGCGTTTGCTCCAGCGAGAACGTAGTGCGAGGGCGGCGCAACTTGCCACCGCCGCCGCCGTTTGATGTCGTCGACGACGGTAAGTGCTTGTTTTGTCCGCCGGAAACCAATTTCACCCTGCCGCCGCCATTTTTGTTCGACGTGACGTCCACGACCTCTCCAGATTCCACCGGTAATATCGTCTTGGATTGACAGCTGCTGGATAGGAGGCGATGGAAATACAACTCTGTCGACTCTTGCTCCTCACGCCTTCTGCTGCTGTTGAAAATGCTGCTGGCCAAGGCTTGCTTGTCCAAGGATGCGAACTCGTTGAGCGCTTGCAGCTGTAGCTGCGCATTTGGCGAAGCTGCAACCGTCTCCCGGCCCATTGGAGGCGGCATATTTCCAATTATTCCAGGTTGGAAACTCGACCATAAAAAAAACTCGACAAGGGTCACTGTTTGAGTGGTAAGTTGAGAAGGCGGAGTACTTGGATTGAATCTCTGGCGCCCGATTGCTTTTTGCTGAGATGTCCGGCGACGTTCATTCTTGAAGCTGTTCTGATC